>SJYV01049339.1:14137-24335 GCA_006410875.1 Neotragus pygmaeus | reverse complement strand
CTCTATGTGTTTGGTCAGATTTTGGATTTCACAGAGCAAATTCTTCCAGGCTCCTTCTATGGGTGTATTTTGTGTGACTGCTGAACTTCCAGGGCTGAGCAGAAAAAGGAGACCGTTGAGATCAGTGTTCAGCTCACATACTTTGAAATCATTCCCCCGGTTTTAGGAACATACCCTGCCTTCACATATACCCGAAACTCCTCGGTCCTCAGTCCCTGTTTTGTTTTTTAAAGAGCGCAAGCCCCTTCTCTTTTGCCTTGACTGAGAAGGGCAGCCTCTCGACACATGGATTTTCAGAGGGGTCTCTGGAGATCTCTGTGCTTCTCAAATGGCTTTTAATTAATCCTCCTTATTTATATCCCAGCAGCACCGTCAGTGTTTAATTAGGGGAGGAGGAACACCGTGAGCTATGGGATAAGGCAGTTATTATAGAAATCGGCCTTGACACAGTTGGGAGATAAGCTGCAGAATTGAAGGTCTACAATAGGGAGCTGGAGCATCGGAAGAGAAGCCCTCCTGTCAGTCAGAGAAGCCAAGCTCATCCCGTTGCTGAAGCTGGGCTGCTAAGGAGTCCCCGCCAGAGGTCCACGCACCCTCTCTGAGGTCTGTGCAGCCCCAGCATCCGCGGCTCTCCAGGTGTGATTGGTGGGCCTTGGTATTGTCACAAGCCGATCTGGCACCCACAGTGAGACTTTGGTATTCTCCTGTTGGACTTAATTTCACAGAAGATCAGTATGAGACAAGGCCACTCTGAGACTGATAGATCAAGATTAAAAAATTTTTTTTTAAATTTATTTTCGACTGCTCTGGGTCTTTGTTGCCTCACGCTGGCCTCTTCTTGTTGCAGTCACTTGTGGGATACAGGCTCCAGGTTCCGGGGCTTCGGCAGGTGTGACACACGGGCTCAGTTGCTCTGCCGAGTGCAGAAGCTTCCCGGACCAAGTACGGAACCCCTGTCCCCTGCCTTGGCAGGTAGATTGTCATCCATGACACCACCAGGGAAGTCCCTAGAAGACTTTGAAAAGACCATTTTGTAATCACGTTTAAGCACAGAATGTCATCTGAGGAACAGAGTTCCAGTACCTCACTCTCCCTGCTCATACGAGTGACTCCTTATCATAATTATCGCCTTAGTTTCCCTCCAGTCTGCCTTCCTTACTGAATTGGTGAAGGACAGGGGAGCCTGGTGTGCTGCCGTCCATGGGGGCGCAGAGTCGGACACGATTGGGCCCCTGAAAGCCACTGCAGCAACATTATCATTTCCAGTTTCTTAACTGGAGTTTGCAGTGGATGCTGGGATAAGATGATGTCACACGTGTTTCCGATCCAATATCTCCACTAAAATACCAGGCCGTTTGTCACCTATGTAGCTGGTGGAGACCACTGCATGGGCTTCCCTCTCTTCTGTCTGTAATGAGGAGCTCCTGCTAGTGGTCCAACCAGTGAAGTGAAGTGAAGTGAGCTCGCTCAGTCATGTCCAACTCTTTGCGACCCCATGGATTATAGCCCACCAGGCTCTTCCATCCATGGGATTCTCCAGGCAAGGATACTGGAGTGGGTTGCCATTTCCTTCTCCAGGAGAACATCCCAACCCAGGGATCAAACTTAGGTCTCCCACATTGCAGGCGGGCGCTTTACCCTCTGAGCCACCAGGGAAGCCCCAACTAGAGGTTCCATTTACCATCCCAGCAAGTGAGGTCGCATTACAAAGTGAGTGAAGTCGCTCAGTCATGTGTGACTCTTTGCTACCCCATGGACTGTATCCCACCAGGCTCCTCCATCCATGGGATTGTCCAGGCAAGAATACTGGAGTGGGTCACCATTTCCTTCTCCAGGAGATCTTCCCGACCCAGGGATTGAACCCAGGTCTCCTGCATTGTAGGCAGACGCTTTACCATCTGAGCCACCAGGGAAGTGTTGTCAATATTATGCCAGAGGTAGTGACATGCACTACTTTCAGGGAGGTGTGTTTAAGAAGTTACTTTGCCTTTTTTACTCTTTCTTTCCAATTTTTATTTTTCATCTAGAATTTAAGGGCACCAAGACTCAATGAATGACAACTTCAAAGATGGTAAGCCTGATTTCTGACCCACCAAAGTGCCGAGCAGAAACACAACCATGGGGTGGCTATGTAAGGGAGAATGATGCACTCTGTGGTATTAGTCCACCAAAAGTGGGGGCTTATCCCAACTGAGTCATTCCAAGTATGTCACTAGTGTTCCTTTAACTAACCAGCAGCCATTCCTTTTTGAAAGAAATATTTCCACCAACTTTGATTTCACTGACAGCTAAGATTGTTGGCTTTGCTTTAGAATTCCTTGGAAGACAAAGTTAACAGCACACACTTTGTGGGAAGGGTGCAGGGTCAGGATGTATGGTCAAGCATCTCTATGTCTAGTTTTCCTCTAAGCCAGGGTACCCAGCCCCATCTATCAGGAAGCAGACTGCATAGCAGGAGGTGAGTGGTGGACCAGTGAGCAAAGTTTCATCTGCTGCTCCCATCGCTTGCATTACCGCCGGAGCCATCTGCCTCCCCAACCCCACTGTGGTCAGTGGAAAAATTATCTTCCCTGGAAATGGTCCCTGGTGCCAAAATGGTTGGGGGTGCTCTAAGTATCTACTCATCCTCTAAGTCAGAAGTAAGGAAACATTTTCTCCTGTAAAGAGTGAAGAGAGTATTTTCAGCTTTGTGGGCCACATAGAGATTCCTTTGTGGCTCAGACAGTAAAGAGTCTGTCTGCAACGTGGGAGACTGGGGTTCGATCCCTGGGTAGGGAAGTTGCCCTGGAGAAGGGAATGGCAACCCACTCCAGTACACTTGCTTGGAAAATCCCAAGGATGGAGGAACCTGGAGGGCTATAGTCCATGGGGTCGCAGAGTTGGACATGCTGAGCGACTTCGCTTTCTTTCTTTCTTTGTGGGCCACATAGATCTCTGTTGCATATTCTTTGGTGTTTTAACAACTCTTTAAAAATGTAAAAAGTATTCTTTGCTCATAAGCTGAACAATCATAGACTTTGGGCAAGACCTGACCCCCGAGCCCAAGTTTATCTACATGAGTTCTTGACTCTCCTCTGTAAACCCCTCGCTTGTAAAATCTGCCTCTTTCTTTGATCTCTCCTTGCCCTCCATGTAGGCGGGCCAGTTTCAGATTTCACCCAGGAAAGCTCCTGAGTTTGCAAACCAACAAAGACAAGAGTCATGTGCTATGCTTTCATCTTAGCTATTCAGTTCAGTTCAGTTCAGTCGCTCAGTCATGTCTGACTCTTTGCGACCCCATGAACCACAGCACACCAGGCCTCCCTGTCCATCACCAACCCCTGGAGTCCACCTAAACCCATGTCCATCGAGTCGGTGATGCCATCCAACCATCTCATCCTCTGTTTTCCCCTTCTCCTCCTGCCCTCAATCTTTCCCAGCATCAGGATCTTTTCCAATGAGTCAGTGCTTTGTATCAGGTGGTCCAAATATTAGAGTTTCAGCTTCAACATCAGTCCTTCCAATGAATACCCAGGACTGATCTCCTTTAGAATGGGCTGGTTGGATCTCCTTGCAGTCCAGGGGACTCTCAAGAGTCTTCTCCAACACCACAGTTCAAATGCATCAATTCTTCGGTGCTCAGTTTTCTTCACAGTCCAACTCTCACATTCATACGTGACCACTGGAAAAACCATAGCTTTGAGTAGACAGACCTTTGTTGGCAAAATAATGTCTCTGCTTTTGAATATGCTATCTAGTTTGGTCATAACTTTCTTTCCAAGGAGTAAGCGTCTTTTAATTTCATGGCTGCAGTCACCATCTGCAGTGATTTTAGAGCCCAGAAAAATAAAGTCAGCCACTGTTTCCATTGTTTTCCCATCTATTTTCCATGAAGTGATGGGACTGGATGCCATGACCTTAGTTTTCTGGATGTTGAGCTTTAAGCCAACTTTTTCACTCTCGTCTTTCACTTTCATCAAGAGGCTCTTTATTTCTTCTTCACTTTCTGCCATAAGGGTGGTGTCATCTGCATATCTGAGGTTATTGATATTTCTCCCGGCAATCTTGATTCCAGCTTGTGCTTCCTCCAGCCCAGTGTTTCTCATGATGTACTCTGCATATAAGTTAATAAGCAGGGTGACAATAGACAGCCTTGACGTACTCCTTTTCCTATTTGGAATCAGTCTTAACCATTATCTCCCCTAATGTAAGGCTTTCAATTTTATTTCAATGTTGACTCTTTTGTTGCTATGTGCAAAGCCCTGTTAAGCACTCTAGCGTGAAAGTGTTAGTCACACAGTCGTGTCCAACTCTTTTCAACTCTATGGACTGTAGTCTGCTAGGTTCCTCTGTCCATGGAATTCTCCAGGCAAGAATACTGGGGTGGGTTGCCATGCCCTTCTCCAGGGGATCTTCCCGACCCAGGAATCGAATCTGGGTCTCCTGCATTACAGGCAGATTCTTTACTGTCTGAGCCAACAAGGAAGCCTAGGCACTCTAGACTTAAGTATAAAATATATGCCCCTCCAAGGGTAAAACATAGTTCAACTGAAATGAAATCTAGCTTCTTAATTTGAAGTATACTGGAAAATTGCCATCATAATTCTAGGACAGAATACTAAGCATTTTGTAACATGCAGCTTCATCTAGTACTTTTTCTAAGCACAATAGTCTTTGCCATCACTGAATGTCCATGTCAGTTTCCTTTGTTAGTATTTAAATATGGTAGCTTCAGTGAGACAACAGTGCTTGCTTTTTTACTTTGACTTAATGCACATGGAAACAGAGTAAAAAATATTTGTAAATTTTACATGAGGCCTCTATCTCAATAGAAGTAAAAAAGTAACGTAAATTCTATCTGACAGGATTGTGGTAAGCTTACCTAGCGTTTTGCTATCATAGGATATTTTTATTGTCTCCAGCTCGTGATAAGACATATTTATATGTGTAATTGTTCAGCACATAAAAATCTCATCACAAAGGTCAGAAGCTGGGCAAGTCTGGGCTCCCAGAGAAAGTGTTGGGCGAGTAGGAGAAGGTAATGGCACCCGACTCCAGTACTATTGCCTGGAAAATCCCATGGATGGAGGAGCCTGGTAGGCTGCAGTCCATGAGGTCACTAAGAGTCAGAAACGACTGAGCGACTTCACTTTGACTTTTCACTTTCATGCATTGGAGAAAGAAATGGCAACCCACTCCAGTGTTCTTGCCTGGAGAATCCCAGGGACGGGGGAGCCTGGTGGGCTGCCATCTTTGGGGTCACACAGAGTCGGATGTGACTGAAGCGACTTCGCAGCAGCAGCAGCAGCAGCAGGAAGAGTCACAGTTTCCTTGAGTTGCTTCAATTCTTTGCACCTGATGGGGGAATCTCCCTGCCAGGATGAACAGATTGGAATTCCATTCTACGAGCAAGGCCAAAGACATCTGGTGTGTGTCTTGCTGAAATGTGTAACACAAAGACCCATCTTGAAAATTCAGTCTCTACTCATGTGGTGGGTTTAACAATTAAGAACCCAAAGAACTCAGGTGGATCTGTGACACCACAATGAATTTGGAGTCTGGAAAATTAATGAACAAATCCCTAGCAGATGTATTTGCTGAACTAAGACGTGTATGCTATTTTTCTATTTTAGCCTCTGCATCATGCATCAGGTTTTTTTCAGCTCTGGCTCTGGGAGTGACTGTCTTTGAATTGCTACAACTTCCCCTAGGGAGCTTACCTCCCTGTAGTAATAACCTCCTTGAACTGGATCCCAATTTTTATTTGAATAAATACAACTGGATAGATCCATAGTGAAAAAAAATTATTATTATAGCAAAGAAACCCAGAGTAATGACATCAATAGGAGCATTGTAACTTACTAATGTTAGGGGAAGCACACTGATTGAAACTTTGCATGAGTTGTTTTATGACAGGAGATGATGATAAGGAATACGGAACTAATGAGCCACCACCAACTTGAAAAGTTTGGGAAAGGTTGAGAGGAGACACCGTGTGTCTATCCACTTCCCAGAATCCCTCTCCCTAGCATCCATCTTGGCTGAGCAATGCGTGCGCCACCAGGAAAGACTCTGAATTAGAATGACTGGCCAAGGACCACATGGAAACTAATCCCATCACCATAAAACCCAAGACTGCAAGCCACGCGGCAGNAAGTTAATAAGCAGGGTGACAATAGACAGCCTTGACGTACTCCTTTTCCTATTTGGAATCAGTCTTAACCATTATCTCCCCTAATGTAAGGCTTTCAATTTTATTTCAATTTTGACTCTTTTGTTGCTATGTGCAAAGCCCTATTAAGCACTCTAGTGTGAAAGTGTTAGTCACACAGTCGTGTCCAACTCTTTTCAACTCTATGGACTGTAGCCTGCTAGGTTCCTCTGTCCATGGAATTCTCCAGGCAAGAATACTGGGGTGGGTTGCCATGCCCTTCTCCAGGGGATCTTCCCGACCCAGGAATCGAATCTGGGTCTCCAGCATTACAGGCAGATTCTTTACTGTCTGAGCCAACAAGGAAGCCTAGGCACTCTAGACTTAAGTATAAAATATATGCCCCTCCAAGGGTAAAACATAGTTCAACTGAAATGAAATCTAGCTTCTTAATTTGAAGTATACTGGAAAATTACCATCATAATTCTAGGACAGAGTACTAAGCATTTTGTAACATGCAGCTTCATCACAGTACTTTTTCTAAGCACAATAGTCTTTGCCATCACTGAATGTCCATGTCAGTTTCCTTTGTTAGTATTTAAATATGGTAGCTTCAGTGAGACAACAGTGCTTGCTTTTTTACTTTGACTTAATGCACATGGAAACAGAGTAAAAAATATTTGTAAATTTTACATGAGGCCTCTATCTCAATAGAAGTAAAAAAGTAACGTAAATTCTATCTGACAGGATTGTGGTAAGCTTACCTAGCGTTTTGCTATCATAGGATATTTTTATTGTCTCCAGCTCGTGATAAGACATATTTATATGTGTAATTGTTCAGCACATAAAAATCTCATCACAAAGGTCAGAAGCTGGGCAAGTCTGGGCTCCCAGAGAAAGTGTTGGGCGAGTAGGAGAAGGTAATGGCACCCGACTCCAGTACTATTGCCTGGAAAATCCCATGGATGGAGGAGCCTGGTAGGCTGCAGTCCATGAGGTCACTAAGAGTCAGAAACGACTGAGCGACTTCACTTTGACTTTTCACTTTCATGCATTGGAGAAAGAAATGGCAACCCACTCCAGTGTTCTTGCCTGGAGAATCCCAGGGACGGGGGAGCCTGGTGGGCTGCCATCTTTGGGGTCACACAGAGTCGGATGTGACTGAAGCGACTTCGCAGCAGCAGCAGCAGCAGCAGGAAGAGTCACAGTTTCCTTGAGTTGCTTCAATTCTTTGCACCTGATGGGGGAATCTCCCTGCCAGGATGAACAGATTGGAATTCCATTCTACGAGCAAGGCCAAAGACATCTGGTGTGTGTCTTGCTGAAATGTGTAACACAAAGACCCATCTTGAAAATTCAGTCTCTACTCATGTGGTGGGTTTAACAATTAAGAACCCAAAGAACTCAGGTGGATCTGTGACACCACAATGAATTTGGAGTCTGGAAAATTAATGAACAAATCCCTAGCAGATGTATTTGCTGAACTAAGACGTGTATGCTATTTTTCTATTTTAGCCTCTGCATCATGCATCAGGTTTTTTTCAGCTCTGGCTCTGGGAGTGACTGTCTTTGAATTGCTACAACTTCCCCTAGGGAGCTTACCTCCCTGTAGTAATAACCTCCTTGAACTGGATCCCAATTTTTATTTGAATAAATACAACTGGATAGATCCATAGTGAAAAAAAATTATTATTATAGCAAAGAAACCCAGAGTAATGACATCAATAGGAGCATTGTAACTTACTAATGTTAGGGGAAGCACACTGATTGAAACTTTGCATGAGTTGTTTTATGACAGGAGATGATGATAAGGAATACGGAACTAATGAGCCACCACCAACTTGAAAAGTTTGGGAAAGGTTGAGAGGAGACACCGTGTGTCTATCCACTTCCCAGAATCCCTCTCCCTAGCATCCATCTTGGCTGAGCAATGCGTGCACCACCAGGAAAGACTCTGAATTAGAATGACTGGCCAAGGACCACCTGGAAACTAATCCCATCACCATAAAACCCAAGACTGCAAGCCACGCGGCAGAGCTGTTCTCCTGGGTTCCCTTACCCTACTGCTCTCCACCCGGGTGCCCTTTCCCAATAGAATCTCTTGCTTTGTCAGCACATGTGTCTACTCAGACAATTCATTTCCAAGTGTTAGAGAAGGGCCCAGTTTTGGGCCCTGGAAGGGGTCCCCTTTCCTGCAACAATAACAGAATAGGTCCAGAGGACACATTGCAAAGCTCTGAGAATGAAGAATGTGTTGCCTAAAAAATATAGCCACAACCTGAAAATAGCTGTTGTTCAGTCGCTTGGTCATTTCCAACTCTTTGTGACCCCATGGACCTGTAGCACGCCAGGTTTCCCTGTCCTTTACCATCTTCCGGAGCTTGCCCAGACTCAGGACCATTAGTGATGCCATCCAACCATCTCATCCTCTGTTGTCCGCTTCTCCTCCTGCCTTCAATCTTTTCCAGTATCAGGGTCTTTTCTAATGAGTCAGCTCTTCACATCAGGTGGCCAAAGTATAGGGTTATTTTATTTAGGTGGAAATGTTTAGGATTCTGAACCATGGAAACAGCATTTCAGAAGCTCAGAGAAAACTGCTCCAAGGAGGCAGGAGGGGAAGTGAGGCTATATAAAATTTTGCAACAAAGGGAGCAGACTGTCTGAACATCAAAGATCAGATATCGAGTTAAGGAATTTAGCACTCTATGAATGGGAAGGTACAAGTCTCTGGGCTCACTGAATTCATTCCTTTCATGTGCAGCTCAGCTCTCTGGGGCCAAATCCTGTTTCCTTGTTTCCCCTTGCTTCTTGCATTCCCCCAGCTCCTCAGCAATCACCATGGCAGGTGGCAACATCCACTGGATCGCAGTTTTGGGAGCCCTCATCACATCTGGAGGCCGGAAATTGCTAATAGCTGTGACATTTCTAGTTTATTAATATAGTAGGGGATATTCTCACTTCACAAATGTCTCTAGGATTGGACTTTTTATGTGCCCACTGTGTCTGTGATGTTCATCTTTTGATTTGGAATGTTCCTTTTTAATTTCTATCATTGATTCTCACCGGACCTACTTTTCACTGAAGGCACAGTGGTGGGATACAGTTTTCTTCAGCCTGCTGGGGTACCTGAGATTATTATCAGTATGTGGAAAGAAACATCCTGTGTTCAGGAAAAAAAGTTAACAATCCTGACAGCTTCAAGCAAAACTCCACCAACACTTGACAACACCTTCTGTTATGAAAATGTGTGCAAAAATACCACATTTCAAATGACAATAGAATATCTATTTTTATAGGACAAATTATTTTATGTAGCTAGTGCAATTGCTAATCTTTTAAGTCTCACTGGTTAAAACAAAACTTAAATGCATTTATTTAGAGTGAAAAATATGGTCTTCATAGGAGTAAGCATATGTTGTTGTTTAGTCACTGAGTTATGTCCAACTCTTTTGCGATTCCATGGACTGTAGCCCACCAGGCTCCTCTGTCCATGGGATTCTCCAGACAAGAATACTGGAGTGGCTCTGATGTAAATCATAGCAGGAGCCTCTATGACCCACCTCCCAGAGTAATGGAAATAAAAGCAAAAATAAACAAGTGGAACCTAATTAAACTTAAAAGCTTTTGAGCAATGAAGGAAACTATAAGCAAGGTGAAAAGATAGCCTTCAGAATGGGAGAAAATAATAGCAAATGAAGCAACTGACAAACAACTAATCTCAAAAATATACAAACAACTTCTGCAGCTCAATTCCAGAAAAATAAATGACCCAATCAAAGACTGGGCCAAAGAACTAAACAGACATTTCTCCAAAGAAGACATACAGATGGCTAATAAACACATGAAAAGATGTTCCACATCACTCATTATCAGAGAAATGCAAATCAAAACCACAGTGAGGTACCATCTCACACAGGTCAGAATGGCTGCTGTCAAAAAGTCTACAAGCAACAAATGCTGGAGAGGGTGTGGAGAAAAGGGAACCCTCTTACACTGTTGGTGGGAATGCAAACTAGTACAGCCACTATGGAGAACAGTGTGGAGATTCCTTAAAAAACTGGAAATAGA
>SJYV01049339.1:0-10541 GCA_006410875.1 Neotragus pygmaeus | reverse complement strand
CCAGGACTGATCTCCTTTAGGACTGGTTGGATCTCCTTGCAGTCCAAGAGACTCTCAGAAGTCTTCTCCAACACCACAGTTCAAAAGTATCAATTCTTCTCTGCTCAGATTTCTTTACAGTCCAACTCACATGCATACATGACCACTGGAAAAACCATAAGTTTGACTAGATGGACCTTTGTTGGCAAAGTGATGTCTCTGCTTTTGAATATGCTATCTAGGTTGGTCATACCTTTCCTTCCAAGGAATAAGCGTCTTTTAATTTCATGGCTGCAGCCACCATCTGCAGTGATTTTAGAGCCCCCCAAAATAAAATCAGCCACTGTTTCTCCTGCACCACCAGGAAAGTCCAGTACCAGCATATTCTCAATAAAGATGTCTACATACACAAGGAGGGGCTGTGATGAAGTTTTCAGGGTCAAGAACTGAGATGAAAAGAGACCTTGAGGAGTGTTTGGATTTCACAGGGCCTGGGCCACTGAGATACCATGATCAGAGACTACTTTTTCATTTTGGTAGTGAGTTGAGTTGAGACCTATTCACAGGGGTGTTGCTCAGAAAAAATACAAATATGATCACAAATCTCTGGGTAACACTCATATGAATGGTTTAAGTCACTGTTTCTGCTCTTTGGCATCAGTAGAGCATCACTTATACTTCTCCCGATGGTTCGGGGCTATCTGGAATATATTCAGGGCTTTGAATCCGACTGTTCATCTATGGCTCCAACTTCATGTAATTCCTTTAAGGAGTCACACAATTGGCTACTTAAAAAAACACACTTGTTTGAAAGTGACATCTGGGACCTCTTGGCAAAGTAAGGAGAAAGCTGATGTTACTGCTGAAAGGATGTTTATTCACAAGTGGTTCTCCTCCATTTAATTGCATTTTCATTGTTTAGCATGAGCATTTTGTATTAGTGAATGAATGAATGCATTAAATATGAGTAAATGATTGTGTACCTGATTTTGGGCTTTGAGTACACAGCATCTTCATTAAAATTAACTAGGTTGGTTTTTTAAAGGGTTGAGACAAAACTTCTGATAAGATGAGCTTAGTGATTGAAAAATATAGACGTACGAGTGTGAACAGGTTCTTTTATTCTTGAGTCCATTTTTCCACTCTTTTCAGATTAGCCTTGGGTAATTAAGTCTGTGTCCTGCTGGGCAAAGTCCTCTCCTCGTTACTGTCTTTCTGCTCCCCTCTCTTTCCTATTGACACTGATAGACCTCGAGACTGAAAATAGATACTAATTATTTTCCACCTTTACCCCTCACTGTTCAAAGCAGTGAGTGATGTCTTGACTGTGACATTAGTACAGAGCTCATTAAACCAGGCAGAATGAATGAACTCACAAGAAGAAAGATTTTGTTGAGTTAAAAGGACAAATAGCACAAGGCACAGACAATAAAACCAATATCATGTAGAAGACGTTCCCACTCCATTTTTAATGTTTGTGGGGGCCATACAGAGGGTGATGCTCCTCTTGGGGGTCACAAGGCATCTCTCCATTGCTGCTTTTCCACATGAATCAGCACCAATCATTTGCCCAACTTTTGGCCTTCATGTCCACTGTCCAACTACCAAGGAGACAAAGCTAATGTATTAGAGAAAATATGTGAAAAATAGGTTCTGGATTCGTGGGGCACTTGTGTCGATGGAACTTCGTGAAGATTTGGGACTCTGGGATCATCCTTTACCTGAATTGCACCTCCTGCCTGCACACTGACATATTTAAGAGGTTCATCCTGTAGTCATTGAGAGACAAATTTATTCCCAAGGAAATAAATGCTCCTATCATAAAAAAAAAAAANTCCTTTACCTGAATTGCACCTCCTGCCTGCACACTGACATATTTAAGAGGTTCATCCTGTAGTCATTGAGAGACAAATTTATTCCCAAGGAAATAAATGCTCCTATCATAAAAAAAAAAAAAAGAGAAAACAAGAAAATTCAAAGCAAAAAAAAAATTACCAACAATATGTAAAAAAATGACCATAAGTTGACTGTTTTTGTTTAGTCGCATCTCATCCACAAAGAAAGCTTTGTGATCTGAAAACATGACAAAATCGCCTTGCCTGTGGGCTGTTAACATGCAGACTGTGATCTCACGAGTGCAGTGCAGCAGCTCAGCCGTGCCCAACTCTTTGTGACCCCATGAATCGCAGCATGCCAGGCCTCCCTGTCCATCACCAACACCCGGAGTTCACTCAAACTCATGTCCATTGAGTCAGTGATGCCATCCAACCATCTCATCCTCTGTCGTCCCCTTCTCCTTCCACCTTCAATCTTTCCCAGCATCAGGGCCGTTTCAGATGAGCCAGTTCTTCACATCAGGTGGCCGAAGTATTGGAGTTTCAGCTTGAGCATCAATCCTTCCAATGACTATTCAGGACTGATTTCCTTTAGGATGGACTGGTTGGATCTCCTTGCAGTCCAAGGGACTCTCAAGAGTTTTCTCCAACACCACAGTTCAAAAGCATCAATCCTTCGGAACTCATTGGTATAGGTCCTCAATGATCAATCTATCATTAATTTTATAATGGAATTTACAAAGCAATTTTGGATTTACACACAGACTCTGTATAACATCCCTACAGTGTAGAAAAAATAGCTATTTTATACCTTTTATAGATGAAGAAACCCAGGCTCAGAAACCTTCAGTAATGACATAAAGTCACCAGTTCATAACTGATGAAACTGGAACCAAACCTCAGTTCTCCTGATATTTACTCAGGGTTTTCCCCAATACTCAGTGATAAAATATGTCAAGGTATAATATAATTAATTTGATGGTTACTTGTACATGCTGACTGGGCCGTGGGGCACCCACATATTTGGTTTTGCTTGATATCAACATCTAACTTGGTAGATTGAGTAAAGCTGTCTCAATCTCTCTTTGTCTCTTTCTGTCTCTGCCTATCTCAGTCTCTGCAGCTTCCCCACTCCCCTGCACCCCGTCCCCACCCTATCGGTTCTGTTTCTTCTCTGGAGAGCTCTGACAAACACAGTTAGTCTCTTTGATTCATAGGTGGCACTAGAGTTTCATCATTAGGAGTTCAGCAAAGAAAAAGACTGCTGCTAAGTTACTCCAGTTGTGTCCGACTCTGTGTGACCCCATAGATGGCAGCCAACCAGGCTCCCCCGTCCCTGGGATTCTCCAGGCAAGAACACTGGAGTGGGTTGCCATTTCCGATGAACAAATTTAGTTACTCAAGTGTCTGGCTTTCATGCACAGAGAAGAAACAGAACCGATACAATATTGTAAAGTAATTAGCCTCCAATTAAAATAAATAAATTTAAATAAATAAATAATAAAATCCAGGTAATGAAATCCCTGAAGTTTTACCACACAAGATGTGGGTGTGAGTGGGTGGTGGGAGACAAGCTGAACTGAGAGGTGAGCTGCACAGAATGCCACCTAGACCAGTTTGTGAAATTAAGTCCTTCTTCCCAGCAGAGAATTAACCCTCACTCAAGAAGACACAGGAATTGCCAGCCCATGAAGATGTCTAGGGTGAGAAAGAACTTTGATGTTGGTAGCAGTGATGGAAAAAGCTTCAACAATCAGTGTGACTCAGACAGAAGGCTTTTTCTAGGTATGGTGGGCCCAGTCATTGGGAACCTGAATAAAGAGGCAGGGGAGTCTCTAATCAAAGGGGAATGGGAATATCTCACACGGTAGAAGATGCAGAAAGTGATGGTGATGTCAACATAGATCAGTATGTTTGCCATCTGAGGATCATGCCCTCCCACTCCAGTCCCATGATGTCTGCAGCACAGAGACAACTACTTGACAATGAGGAAAGAATCCCAGCAAATGAGCCCTACATAGAGCCATTTAAATAGAGAGCATCTTAAACTTTCCAGAAACATGCCATCAAAGACCAAGAATAGACACCAATGGGCATGCTGTCCCTCCATAAATCATCCTTCCATGAATCCTATTTCTAAAATAATTGCTAAAAGATTGACACTAATTTATGTTCTGAGGAGGAATAAATACCTCGTGAAGAGAAGCCAGTTTACTTGAGTAAAACCTAATTAGCCCCAGGGTTCTTACCCTCTTTTGCCAGAATGCAGTTTGGCTTCTTAATTCCAGTGTTAATCATGTTGGCCAGTTTGGCTACTGATCCGTAATCTATAGACATTAGCACCATTTATGCAGACTAGTTTATTTGCTTTTGCATGGGCTGCTTTGATTATAATATTATTTCCTTGGAGAGCCCAATTTAGGACAGACCCAAGACCTAACCTTTTGGGGAGGAAGTAGAGATAAAACTGGATGGAAAATATCTGTTTTTCATAGAAATGCAATGGTTTACTAGGAGAATAATATGGTAAAATAATGTTTCTGAAATATTAACCCTCCCCCCCCGCCATATTTCTGTATTTCACTTCTTTCTATACAATATATTGGCTATCTGTTCATTATTCCAGGGAAAAGCACAAAGCTTGAGACTCTTGAACCTGGCTTTGTTTTTCTAAATGCCTTGCAGGAAGGCGTTAGAGGAGAGTCAAAAGTGTTTGGAAAACATATGGATTGAGAAAAGTGAGGTGTCCCCCTTCCTACCCTAGAAAAGTACTCTTCTAGGCTTGGGAAAGGAAGGAGCAATGCAGGGGTGTTGTTGAGAGAGGGTGTGAGAGAGAATGGCCCAGTACCTCTCTTCTTTGGCATAGTCCCAGAAGGTGGTCTGAGTGCTATGGGACCTTCAAGAGCAGAAAATGGACCCAGTTTTGTAGACAAGGCCTAGAAAAGGTGACAAGACTTCAGGAGGGTGTAGATGCACAGAGATCCAAAGATAGTCACTAAGGGATGACTGAAAAGCAAGACAAGAATTACTATGCCTTTACACACAAGAAACAAGGAACAGAGAGAGCTCCAGTCCTGGAGGAGCTGCAGAGAGAGCACCAAAGGTCATCACAAAGATGATGTGCATAGAAAATGAGGTCCAGACAGCATCCTTACCCTTGGGACTTGGCCCCTCAAGCTCTTAGACACAAACTTGGGAAAGGATAGGAAACACATAAAGTTTCTACTACACAAGCAACATAGAGGCTTGAAATACAGTTTAGGTTGAGTTGTTAAGCACAAAAGCTAAATTTACTTCATATCTGAATTCAAGGCCTCAATTTACAATAGATAAACTGCCCCTTATGCTAGTAGGCTACTTCATGCATTTATGTCTTGGGTTTCAATCGGGTGCACATATTGACACCAAAAGCTGTCTTTGCATCCTTATATTTCCTTGAGCATTTTAATGGCCACTCAATCATTTAAAATATTTGTAAAGCACCTATGAGTTTCCTGGACTGCTTAGTTCCTGGGAGTACATCTTTGAATAAAACTGGGGATGTTCCTGGTTTCATGGAGTTCACAGTCTTATGCAAGAAATGGACAATATTCTGAAGACCCCCAAAAGAATGTATGATCCATTCCATTCAAAGACTCCAGATCACAGAAATTTTCCTGGTCTGGGCTCATAACCAGGCTGCTTCATCTCTTCTGTCCTAGATGTTCTGCTTCTGGTGATATGAAAATTACTGAAGCATATAAACATTAAAAATGGCAACAATGGTCTGTTAATAGGTGAAAGTGTACCGCATATTATGTAAGAACATTAAGGCATGTATTAATGTATTAAGTTAAGGAATATTTCTAAAGCAGAAAAGAAAAAAATCTATATAGCCTGGAAAGAAAAGAGATAACTAAAATTTAAATGAACAACATATGAATATGAGATTTAAGCTATGATAAGTGAAGTGAAAATTATAGATCAGGGCAAGAGAGGTATCAAGAGTATTCACTACTTTAGAATCCATTACATTTGCTCGGTGATACTGTTAAACTGAATTGACTGGAACTCATGCTTTTTGGAGCACTGACAATAATTTGGAATAAGTTAAGAACATTTTCTCAAGAAAGTCAAAATACACAAGTGAAAGAAGCAAATATTTATACAGAATACATAAATAAACCACCCAAAGGCCTTATTCATAAGAAAACTGGGAAATGAAAGTAAAAAAAAATCACATGAAGACAAGATCAAATATGTTTTTCCTAATTTAAATTCAAGAGATAGTGAACACAGGGATATATCCGGGGAGACTGGCAGCCTGGAAAGGGTGCAGAAGCCTTGAGCCCTCTCCTCCTACCTTGCCCTCTGTATACCTTCCATCTGGTTATTCCTGCATTTTATCTTTCTAATGAGCAGGTGATCTAGAACTTATAGGGACAGAAAACAGAGGCCCTAGACTCTAAGGACGAAGTGTGTGTCTTAAACTTTTTCGTGAGGAATCATTCACCTCTCACTGACTGAGTCCAAGACAGGTTGGAAAACAGGAAAGGGGGTAGGTTCAGGATGGCAGAATAGAAGGACTTGTGCTCATCTTCTCCTTTGAGAGCACCAAAATCACAACTAGCTCTTGAAAACCATTTACAGGAGAATGCTGATACCCCCCCCCCCCAAATACCTTATATATAAAGGACAAAGGAGAAACCTCAAAAAGATGGTAGGAGGGGTGTAATCACGATAAAATCAAATCCCATACTTGCCAATTCAGCTCAGTTCAGTTCAGTCACTCAGTCGTGTCCGACTCTTTGCAACCTCATGAATCGCAGCACGCCAGGCCTNCATCCATACATGACCACAGGAAAAACCATAGCCTTGACTAGACAGACCTTAGTCGGAAAAGTAGTGTCTCTGCTTTTGAATATGCTATCTAGGTTGGTCATAACTTTTCTTCCAAGGAGTAAGCATCTTCTAATTTCATGGCTGCAGTCACCATCTGCAGTGATTTTGGAGCCCCCCAAAATAAAGTCTGAAAGTGTTTCCACTGTTTCCCCATCTATTTGCCATGAAGTGATGGGACCAGATGCCATGATCTTTGTTTTATGAATTGTTGAGCTTTAAGCCAACTTTTTCACTCTCCTCAAAAACACACGGAAATTGCATTTTTCTGCTACAATTAACTGCATGTAATGTTCCAAAATTTGTTATGGAAATAGTAATGACTGTTAATAAGTCATATAAGAGAAAAAAAGAAAGGTTTTTTGAGTAGGGTGGCAACAGTAAAAGCCAGATAGATTTGAAAGGTGAAGAGGGTAAATATCAAAGTGGAAGCAAAGAGTGAAACAGAAGAATCCTGTGGGGACTTCCAGGTGCAAATCCTTTCCATGTCCCCTGTTTTTTGTTTATAGGAAATAGGCTTCACTCAACCTCCTAGGTATAGGAGGTTCCATTGTATTCCAAAAGTGAAAGTTGCTCAGTTGTGTACAACTCTTTGGAAACCCATGGACTATATAGTCCATGGACTTCTTCAACCCAGAATTCCAAAGGGCAGATTCAAACAGTTGCTAATCAGAGAAGTAAGAGAATCCAAAGCAGGAACAGTCAAGAAATAATAATACAAGCTGCATCAGCTCCAGCTCTGTGCAGGGGATCACTCCGCTGATGGACCTGAGGGTGGAAGAAAGCTCTTCTCTTCACTTGGAGGGCAACCAACTGAGCTGAAACCTCCCTTTGTTCACCAGCTGCCAAAGTTGACTTTGAAAAACACTCCCCAGTGTGGATTTAAGTGGTTTTCAGTTATTCTAAGTAGTTTTCAGTGATTCACTTTGAAAGGGAGCATTTGGGTTAGGTATTCACCATCTGATAAACTGCAGTCTTTAATTCCATTCAAAACATCCATTCTGCATGCTAGATTCTACAGTCTTATGAGATAGCCAATGAAGGAATTAAATGTGTCAGCTTAATTTGCCCCCTGTTGTATCCTTCTACTGAGGTAAATGATATCTCTTTTGAGACAAGATTTCTCATTTTCTTAAGCTTAACTTTAATTCTATGCACATTGTAAAGCAGTGATGAAAACGAAATTCACAAGGGAGCCAGGACTTTTGGCAAGATGGAGGCCCACAGACTGTTCTAGAAGTGGAGGTCATTAGTCATTAGTGTTAGTCACTCAGTTGTGTCTGACTCTATGTGACCCCATGGACTGTAACCTACCAGGTTCTTCTGTCCATGGAATTCTCCAGGCAAGAATACTGAAGTGGGTAGCCATTCCCTTCTCCAGAGGCTCTTCTTCAGGGGATCTTCCCAACCCAGGGATTAAACCCAGGTCTCCGGCATTACAGGCAGATTCTTTATGGCTTGAGCCACCAGGGGAGCTCTGAAAGTGGAGGAGGGAAGTCCTAATAAAGAGTGATAAGATCCATTCTCATTGGCTGGAATGGTAATAGTTACAAAAGAAAGATAGTCCCAGATACAGAGATGGTGGAACCAGTAACTCTTCCAAGAAATAAGATGAGGACATTTCTTTGGTACCAGGAGCAGGTATCCTGGCCATGAGAAGGAGGGTCTGGAAACATGAGATAGAACAGGTGAGTCTTGGGCTTCTGCTCCCATCGTGGACATGAAGCCAGGTCTCCGATGAGGGCACTCATCTGCAGCAAGGGACCTTCAAGGGTACTGGAGTATATCTGAAAATAATTATCTCACTGTTTGCCATCTGCATAAGAAAATTGGACATGCCCACTTGTCTCCACACTGAACTGAAACAGAAAATGAGCTGGTGGCCAAGCAAGAGGGCTGGCAGAGCCGGCACTCCCTGCACAAAATCAGTCTGGGAATTGAAGCGGCTCTGGGATGATTGGAATGTGCATCTATGCTTCAGATTCTCCTTCGGAGATGGAGATGCCGTGGATGGTGGGAAGTGTCAGTGCTGGAGACCCATCTGAGCAGAAAGGAGGAGCTGGGAGGAGGGCCCTGAAGACAGGTTCGGGGACCCTGTGTCCCGGATACCTTTTCATGCCTGGCCAGATCTCAGCAGGTCCTCTGCTCAGAGGATAAACCCGATCTTTGTGGTGCAAAAATATAACAAGGAAGAAAAGTCCTGGAGGATTCTCCTGCCCCACACTAGATGCAGCATGAGATGCCCCCTCTCAAATCCTCTTGGAGCCCCTGGTACCATTTGGGGTCTCTATCTCTGAGCACATGTCCTTCCAGGTGGCTCAGTTGGTAAAGAATCTGCCTGCAGTGCAGGAGATGCGGGTTTGTTTCCCTGGGTCAGAAGATCCCCTGGAGAAGGAAATGATGGTCCATTCCTGTGTTCTGGCCTGGAGAATCCATGGACATAGGAGCCTGGTGAGCTGTAGTCCATGGGGTTGCAGAGTTGGACACGACTGAGCGCACACACACACACACACACACACACACACACCTCTCCAAGCACATATACTAGCTCGTGAGAATTCTCAGGGGGTAGCCTAGGGTTTTTGTGTACATTTGAGAGCTCTGTCAGTATCATTTGTGAGAATTTCTGATTGATAGATGGACTGGATCAGAAGGATTTTAAGAAATGTTGGTGGCTGGAAACATCNCACACACACACACACACACACACACACACACCTCTCCAAGCACATATACTAGCTCGTGAGAATTCTCAGGGGGTAGCCTAGGGTTTTTGTGTACATTTGAGAGCTCTGTCAGTATCATTTGTGAGAATTTCTGATTGATAGATGGACTGGATCAGAAGGATTTTAAGAAATGTTGGTGGCTGGAAACATCATTTCAACATCAACCTTTCTCAACTGCATCTGCTGTGTGTACCATAACCCACCTCTTGCCCTTTCTCTGAATGAGAACTTCTAATGATTCACAACTGTTTCTGATCTGGACTCCCAGGAAGAGAACAAGGCCCGAGCTTTGAATGAGCTGTCAAATACTTTTCTTTTCCCCAGAGCTTTGGCTACCCTGCCATCTACCCAGAAACTGGTTTTGAATCGTGGGGCGCATGTCATTGTTTTAACGCTGCCTACCTTGTGGCACTTTGACCTGAGACCATGCTCACATCAGGTGAAATATAAAGACGGTCCACTCCCCTTTCCTCTCTGACTGTTTCTAACGTTTACTCGGTCACCTTCTGAACAACAGCAGACAGGTCTGTGATGTGTGTTGGCAAAACTGCTGTTCCCTTTGAAAAACGTTGAACACTGGAACACACAGTTCAACAATCTTCAGTTCTTCCCATCAGGATAAATGTCTCTGAAATCGCTTCTCTAAAGCTGCTCTCTTTTATCCCTACCTGGGGAAAGCATGAGAATGTCTTGAGTTTCAGGGGGAAGGAGAGAGCCTTGTGATGATTTTACAGAACTTAGAGAAAGCAAAAGGAGCATTTATGTGCAGGGAGACACAGTTACAATCTCATAGGGGGAAATTTACAGTCACAAAAGCCATTTGTCTTTTTAAGTCAGCAGAAAGAAAAAAATCCTGACTGGATTTCATTACATTTTTGTAACACAAACTATATGCTTTGTTTAGAAAAGATGAAGTACTTGGATTTGATCAAAATTAGTTATTTTTTTCTTCTGCATAATTTGTGATAATTATTGGTGAGCAAAATTCTTTCTGAAATAAATTACTATTGGGCCATGGAATAGTTCAACTGTTTAAAGTCAACTTCGAAAATTTAATTAATTTCACGCTCGGGTCTAAAGCTGAAATTCCTTTCATTCACTGCTGCTGCTGCTGCTGCCAAGT
>SJYV01049337.1:0-18184 GCA_006410875.1 Neotragus pygmaeus | reverse complement strand
TTTAACGACGTCCGTGGTTACAAGAAGGCTGTCATCCAGGCATTGCCTTCAGGCCTGACAACAATATCTGGAAGAGTAAGAGCAACTCTCCCCTGTGTTTCCCAAGGACACGGTCTTCGGAGAAGCATCCACCAGACTCTCAGATGTGATTGGCCACAGGTGTGCCCATGCCTAAACCCATCATGGGCAAGGGCATTGAGAATTATTGGCTTAAACCAAGGAGGAAGTCTCTCATCTCCCCACATCAGGGCTCTACTCCCAAGAAAGAAATGAGGGACGAATATTAGAACCAAGAGCAATCGTTAGCGTTCTCTTCTGAAGTGCATGCAGCTCCATGCAGTGAGAGTTTCTCTTTTCCTCAGATAAATACTGATGTATATTTTAAATGCATTTCCTTCTTACCTGCAAGATTTACTTTGATGTATGGCTTTTCTGACCCTGAAAAATATGAGTGCTATAAGCCCTTGGGGAAAATAGTGCAAGTGCCGGAACCAAACAGAAAATAATGCAAGTGCCAGCTTTGCAACAAAAGCAGCTTCCCCTGTGGGCTAGACTTCCAGTGAACAGGTTGTCCTTGGAACTCCACTTGCTCCCAGGTCAACCCCCGACCTCGGAACCTCTTCTGATAGCAGCAGTCATTTTCATACGAAGCTTGCATTAAACATGAAATTCCAGCTATTAGAACTGAACCTTCCTTTTCCTGACAAGATAGCAAAAAGCTTAGCCGAAACTCTTAACATCAACATGAACGGACTCTTAAAGTGGGTAAATAGGTTGACCTGCACACGGCAGAAGCCTTCTGAGATCCGGAGGCCACTGAAAGAGGTGGATTCCCAGTGTCACTGTCAAATAAAAAGAGTCTGAGAGAAAGGCCTAGGCCTTCATCAGAGGGGCCTGGAAATGTGGGCCAGAAGCTGGCGCTGTTCTGGGCTTGCCCTGTTGGCNGAGATCCGGAGGCCACTGAAAGAGGTGGATTCCCAGTGTCACTGTCAAATAAAAAGAGTCTGAGAGAAAGGCCTAGGCCTTCATCAGAGGGGCCTGGAAATGTGGGCCAGAAGCTGGCGCTGTTCTGGGCTTGCCCTGTTGGCCACTCAAGGGTTACATGGGACTCTGTATAGAGAGTCTTCTGGCTCAGACTGTAGAGTCCCCATGTAAAGCAGGAGACCTGGGCTAATCCCTGGGTCAGGAAGATCCTCTGGAGAAGAGAACGGCGACCCACGCCAGTGTTCTTGCCTGGAGAACTCCATGGACAGAAGAGCCTGGTGGGCTGCAGTCCATGGGGTCACAGAGTCGGACACAGCTGAGCGATNGAGACCTGGGCTAATCCCTGGGTCAGGAAGATCCTCTGGAGAAGAGAACGGCGACCCACGCCAGTGTTCTTGCCTGGAGAACTCCATGGACAGAAGAGCCTGGTGGGCTGCAGTCCATGGGGTCACAGAGTCGGACACAGCTGAGCGATCAACACTGCACCTTGACTTTCCAGGAACTGGAGGAGTGGGAGCAGTGTCGGGGGCCCATGGATGAAGCCTTCCCGGCCACTCCCCGAAGCTCGCCTCCACAGGCTGCCACACCCGGAGAAACTCATATCCGACTGCAAGCACGTGAAGAGGAACGCATCTCAGCGAGTGGAGAGCTGGTGGAGAAAACGGCACCGGGAGCCTGCGCCGGCTCGGGCGCCCCCTCCTCCCTCTGGCCCCGCTCTGCTTGCGGCTGCAGCCACTCGAGTCTGCCGACTGCAACCTGAACATACCTGCCCAGGATCCTGCTTTTCACAGCTCGCAGTCTTCCCACGAATTCCCTCCCCTCGCCCTGCCATTNGCGCTATTGACTGTCTCAAAAGTGCCACCTTGCTAGAAGAAACCTGGCAGCTGCAAGGCATACAGCTCCCTGGCCCCGTGGACTTGCCACCACTTGCAACTGTTTTACAATTGAGGAAATCTAGAGACGGAGTGATTAAAGCCCGGCCAAGGTCACTCACATGGAGTTCAGAGTACAATTCAACAGAAGGGAAACTTGCTGGGTTTCTAGAATCAAAGGACACAAAAGCTGGAAGGGATTTCAAGAGGTCATTTGGCTCACTTGCTTCACTGCAGGTGACCAGCGGAATTGGTCAAGGCTAATGACTATCTGGGGGCATAGGCTTCATAACGCCCCCTCACCTCTGGGTTCGAGCTTGTTCTTCCCTATAGTTCTTCCTTAAGTCTAACTGAACGCTCTCTTGCTGCAACTCTTTCTATCATCCCAACCAGTGTTTCGTGGAGAGAACAGGGCTTCTCTAATGTGAGGCCTCATTTGTTCTACTGAAGAGTCGGCTCTAGGGCAATCTTGAAAGACCCACTCAGAGAGGCCCTGTGGGGAGCTTTCCGCCGCCAAAAGCACACTGGTCTGTATTTTTGGCTCTTTTGTACTTTGGCTGAATGCCAGGCAACTGTACTTTCCTGATTCATCCTCCTCAAGGATTATTTTCCCTGGAGAAGAAGGCTGAAGGCGAATCAGTGAGAACGCGAAGACAGAAGATAGTGAGAGACGGTATCCACAGCCTCGGAAACTGCGGAGTGACGGCTTTCAGGTTAGGCAGATGGAGGGGTCTTCCTCACTCTGAGGGCTCAGAAGTCAGCTCTGATCCAGAGGGCGGCTGTGGCTTGTCCTTCCCAGGAGGACTTGCAGACAGGCGATGGTCTCAACACAGGGGTGACTTCGCTATGGCCCCCACTGGGGGAACAAGGGGGCACTTTACTTGGACTCTTTCCAACTTTGCAGGTGCTCTTCCCCTGCTCTGAGAAAGCACCAGTTCTGAAGACTTCGAAAGATTGGTGTGTGTGAGGGAACTAATGAAGAGCAGCTCCACGAGATGCCCTTTGAGTTTGGCTCTCACCCTGCGTTAAACCAGCACAGACAAGCCTAAAATGAGATGGTTCCGAGATGGCTCCCCGGGCAAAGTTTGAAAGCTTTAAAACTGACATTTTCTTTCTTGATACGTTCTCCCCCTCCTGCCTCCTTCCATTAGACTGTGCAGCAGGAGACAGACAGAGTTTGAGGTTTATTCCCACACATAGCATTTGATTTCGTTAAGTCTCCTTTGGGGGTAAACTATTCACTAGTTGCTCTTGAATCCCTGCCTAACTTGAAAGGTTTCAATAGCAAGGAGAATTTTTCTTAAGCCAACTCTCCCTAAAGATGAAATGAGATATTGTAAACTCTATGGAGATGAGCTTTAAAGAAAAAAAAAAAAAAATATGAAAAATCAATAGACTGCTCTTTACATTAACTTTTTATAACACTTTTCACCAGTCTCTTCCAATCTACCAACAAGCATGTCCATCATGTCCTGACTGAGGCCAGGTTTAGTCCCTGCCCTTCAAAACTGTCCAAGCTAGGGGGCTACAAGTCTTAACTCACTCATTTAGGGTGCCAAAATAGTATTCGTGTTTTAGTGGATTAAGGAAGTAGTCAGATATTCAGAAAGCTTTTACTAAAGGGTGTGTGGCCAGAGATCACTTTCAAGAAAGGGCAGATTTGGGAGAAGCAAAGCAAAACAAACAAATAGAAATAAATGGGAGGTGGCGGGGGAAGGTAGAAAGCAAACTATGAAAATTTAAACTAGTATTTAAAAACTTTTCAATATAGATCCTTTCAGTCACATAGAAAGACACAGAATCCCCATGTGCTCAGCACTTACCATTTCACAGCCAATCTTGCTTCTTTGATACCCTGACCCACTCCCCACATCATGGATTGTGCAGAAACAAAACCTAGACATCGTACGTAGCATTCCATCGGTAAATATTTCAGTATTTTTACTAGCATTTTGATGTAAGCAGGATCAACTTATGCAGGTCACAGTATCTTTCAAAAAACAAATCCCAAACTGAAAATCTTGACACAATAAAGATTCCCCAAGCCACAGCTAATAGCACATTTATTCCCAGTTCTACTTGGTTCAACAACATCCTAACACATCAGAAGAATCCTTAATTCTTTTTTCTTTTTGGAGGAGGTTAAAATAAAATGTATATGTCCAGAAATGCATGCTTTTTGCTATAATGCTGGGGCGTTAATGGAATGTTGGAAGCATATGAACAAACACTTGTCCCTGTACATCTGCTTCAATGTAAGTCTATTTCTTTAGTCTATTTTCAACATAGCTCAGAGTGGTATTTCAGGAAGACATGCTTTTCTTAAACCAGAGTCCAACAAAAATGGTCAGAGGAATCTGAGGATGGTTGGACAGTCTGGGGCCAGGAGGTAACAGCACAGCTGGGGAGGGGAGAGAATGGGGAAGGCAGTGGGGGCAGAGAAGGCAAGGAGACTCTTAGGGCTTTGCCTGGATGTGAAACTGAGTGGGAGGCAAAGAATGAAAGTGGAGCATGTTAGTTAATCTTGGAACCAGGATGAGTCATACAGAAAATGAGATACTTTCCCACTGATGCTTTGAATAATACCCTTTGACTGGGAAAATAAACCAAATGAATGTTACTTTTTTTTTTTGCCACAGTATTTCCCCAACCAAGGATAGAAACCATGCCCCTATAGTGGAAGGGCACAGTCTTAACCACTGGACTGCCAGGGAAGCCCCTATATGTTGCTCTTGATACGGTAGAGCAGCCTATGCTGTGGGTTCTAATATTATCATACTATCATGAGGAAACTGAGGTATAGAAAGGGGTAAGTAATCTACCCAAGAAACACTGCCAATAAATCAGAAAGCCAGACTCGACCCAGGATCTATTTTGACTCTTAAAACCTAACCATACTACTTTCTCTCTTATTATGCTGCTGCTGCTAAGTTGCTTCAGTTGTGTCTGACTCTGTGCGACCGCATAGACGGCAGCCCACCAGGCTCCCCCATCCCTGGGATTCTCCAGGCAAGAACACTGGAATGGGTTGCCATTTCCTTCTCCAATGCGTGAAAGTGAAGTAGCTCAGTCGTGTTGGACTCTTAGCGACCCCATGGACTACAGCCTACCAGGCTCCTCCGTCCATGGGATTTTCCCAGGCAAGAGTAATGGACTTATTATGCTAAGGTACATAAAATAACCATTAAAGTCATGTATTTTACCTTTCAATCAAAATCTAGAAATCTTCGTTAAATATATGACACAGGAGCCCGTTTGAAGGGGGTCCCACTGGCTAAATCACACTGGAACAAATCAAGCACCAGAATTAAGTAGAATGATGAATTATAAACCACTGAAAAAATAGGATTCAGGAATGCCCTTACTGATGATAGACAGACAGACAGATAAGTATATACATACATAAGAGGACACTGAGGGCTGCCTGGCAGACATGGAAAGGCTACTGAGCTGGAAAATTGTTTGGTGATCATCAAAATAAAGATGGGGTTAGGGCTTCCCCGGCGGCTCAGTGGTAAAGAGTCCACCTGCCAATGCAGGAGACATGGGTCTGATACCTGGTCTAGTAAGATCTGACATGGCGCAGAGCAACTAAGTCCATGCGCCACAACTATTGAGCCTGTTCTAGAGCCTGGGAGCGGCAACTACTGAAGCCCGCTCACCCTAGAGCCCATGCTCTCCAGCCAGAGAAGCCACGGCAACGAGAAGCCCGAGCACCACAGCTAGAGAGGGGCTCTCACTCGCCACAAACAGAGAAAAGCCTGCACTCGGCAGTGAAGACTTAGCACGGCCCCCAAATAATGAATTAATTAATTAAAATGGGATCGGACAGAAACTGTCAATAGATGCTAAATCTAAGGGGGGGGGCATGTAAATGAGCAAGATATTTGCATGGCTTTAAAGTATCTCTCCAGAGACATTAGTTCAAGGGAGAAAAAGATTATATATACAGTAAACAATTTGATCAACAACTTGATGGGTGAGAAAAATTTACATTACCAATAAAGGACAGATGGGCATCGTGCACCTTCAGCTGTAATAACCTGAGAAAGACAAAATATCCATTTTGCAATACTCTAGCCAAGAATGCATAAACAAAAACAAAAATATGTGAACGTTCTATTTTCTTTAAAAAAGGCAAGGGGAACTGTATTATTTTTAAAATGCCAGCATTGTAAAAGACAAAGGCTGTGGAAATGTTCCAGATTAGAGGTCAAAGGGGGTAAGACAACTAAATGCACGTTTGACCCAAAACTTGATGCTGTGCAGGAGGGGGTGGTGATGATAATACTTCAAAAGACATTAGTAGATCAACTGACAAAACTGGAATGTGGATGATGTTCATGTATAAAGTTGGTAAAAATGCCCTGTGGTTATGTTGAGAAAATTCCTATTTTCAGGAAATGTACATTGAATTTAGTGCTGAAGGAGCCTGATAAGTGGGACTTAGCCTCATATGGTTCAAAAGAGAGAGAAAGTTCAAACACTAAAACAAATGGGATAAAACGTTAATAATAGTTGATAAAATAGTTAATAAAATCTNTGCTGGCATTTTAAAAAACAAAGGCTGTGGAAATGTTCCAGATTAGAGGTCAAAGGGGGTAAGACAACTAAATGCACGTTTGACCCAAAACTTGATGCTGTGCAGGAGGGGGTGGTGATGATAATACTTCAAAAGACATTAGTAGATCAACTGACAAAACTGGAATGTGGATGATGTTCATGTATAAAGTTGGTAAAAATGCCCTGTGGTTATGTTGAGAAAATTCCTATTTTCAGGAAATGTACATTGAATTTAGTGCTGAAGGAGCCTGATAAGTGGGACTTAGCCTCATATGGTTCAAAAGAGAGAGAAAGTTCAAACACTAAAACAAATGGGATAAAACGTTAATAATAGTTGATAAAATAGTTAATAAAATCTAGGTAAAGGATATGTGTGTGTGTGTGGGGGGTGTCCTTGAAAGTTTTTCTAAGTTTGAAAATATGCCCAAATAAGGAGAATTTTTAAAAAGTCAGTCTGGCATCATGTTCGTAATTAGTGGTCAATCTCTTAAATTCTCAAACTGTGTGTGTGGGGGTGAGGGGGAATAAAGGAATGATCCACATTGAGCCATGAGAACAATTGTCATCAGATGGAAAAAGCTTAAGGCAGAGCTGGCTCCCTGCTGTTTAGGGGTTCACCAACCAATCCAAGGAGTTATATGGGTCACACAGAAAACAGGCTCATGTGTGAACAAATAATGGAATAATTCCACTGTGAGAAATACCAGGATAACCAACATCTCCATATGTGTAAGGGAAGGTTTTCAGGCATGGGACTATAGCCCACTTATTTCAACACGAATCTCCCCAGTAGAAGAATTAGTCTGTTTAAACTCATCTTCCTTTTACTTTTCTGGAAAATACGTACGTGCGTGCTGTCACCTCAGTTGCCTCTGACTCTTTGTGACCCCACGGACTGTAGCTCACCAGACTACTCTGTCCATGGAATGGATTCTCCAGGCAAGAATATTGGAGAGGGTTGCTATGCCCTCCTCCAGGGGATCTTCCCAACCCAGGGAAAGAAACTGCATCGCCTGTAATTTCTGCATTGCAGGTGGATTCTGTACATGCTGAGCCAGCAGGGAAGCCCCTCCTGGAAATATATTGGGATTTAAATTATATCTGTAAAGGATCTTTTTCACAAATAAGGAAGGGAGAATATTCACAGTTTCCAGGAATTAGGATATTGGGCATATCCTTTGGGAGCCACCCATTATAGGTCCTTTCCATGTACCAGGCATTGTCCTAAGATCTTATATGCATTAACCCATCTATTTCACAACAACCCAATGATATAGGATATTATTTTGGTCCATATTGGGGGAAGGAGGCACAGAGCCATTAGGTAACTTGCAATGATTTCTTAGTATAATTTGGTTTGAGCAGCAGGCTTGGAGAAGAGGAATGAGAGATAAACAAGTTAAGATCACATGCAAGATGCCTTAAATACCTAGATAAAATAGTGTGCCTTTATTTGTGAGTAATGGGCAGTTGCTGAGGGTTGTGAACAAGAGTGTCATGTGAGCATTGATATATGGGAATATTGATCAGAAAGCACTGTGTTAAACAGACTGGAGGAGGGCAGGAATGGGATGCCTATTAGAGGTGCTCACATAATTGCTCTGAGAGACGTGTCGGCCGGGACTGAAAGTCTGGCCACAGAAACAGAGAGGAATACTTAATAGCCCATCCTTCTTTTCATCCCAGCATGGGGAGCCAGGCGGTCTTTTCCATTAGACTCAGCTCGTCCATCTTCCTCCTGGTTCCACACCAGGAGGCAGTTGAGAGATAAAACAGTCTCCATTTGCCCCAATTTAGCGGACACTGGTTTTTCCATTAAAGGATGGCTCTCAAATCTGAAGACACCTGAGCAACGCCTAGAAACGCAATCCCAGTAGTCTTGATTGTGCTCACTCTTAAGACAACGGCACTTTGGGGACTTAAAGATGTCTCTCTTGAGTTTAAGAGAGGGTCAACTCTGACCTTACGATGGAAAACCTTGAAGCTCAATGCAAAGCATAAATAAAGTCAATAACAAGGGCTCATGGGAATGGTCTGTGGCTGCAGCTACCATGAGGCTAGATCTTGGCTGTCTTCTTCTAGAATCAGCAGACAGGCTAGAGGGAAGCATTTCTAGCCTCACTTCCCACCTACCCTTTTTGGTGTATATTGCCATTTCCAGTGCTGCCTAAATATTAAACACCCTTTTTCATTTTAAGTCTCTTTGGCTCCTAATGAGGATTTGATCAGTAATTGATAGAAAAGTAATTGATAGAAAATTGATAGTAATTTGATCACTTTGGATGATGAAAGGTTTGAGTGCAAGAGACGCCCAGTCATACTCTGACTCCTCAGCCCAACCCATTATTCAGACTTCAGGAGCCATTAACATTAGTCAGAATAACAAATACTTCCAAAAACTGTCAAGATTTTTTTTTTTTTCTGACACAGTGAAGGCAAAACCGGAAATGCACTCACACCTGGAGCTTGATTAATTTAAGGTGTGCTTGGATCTCCCTGGTGGCTCAGATGGTAAAGCATCTGCCTGCTGTGTGGGAGACCCAGGTTCAATCCCTGGGTTGGGAAGATTTGCTGGAGAAGGAAATGGCAACCCACTCCAGTAATCTTGCCTGGAAAATTCCATGGACTGAGGATCCTGGTGGGTTACAGTCCATGGGGTTGCAGAGAGTTGGACTGAGCAACTTCACTGGACTGGGCAACTTCACTTTCACTTTATCTACAAGAAAAAGACATTTGATTTCACTTAAAAATTCTAATATAAGTGATATCATTTATTGCAAAATAAAATTTGAATATGCAGATTAATATAAAATAAAAAGTAAAATCAAAACATTTTAACATTTGAGGATTTTTTTTTTGGCATGGGAACAGATTAACTCCACAGAATAGCCTCCTCCTAAGGTTAAAAATAAAAAGCTTCTGGGACTTCCCTGGTGGTCCAGTGGCTAACACTCCACTCTCCCAATGCAGGGGACCCAGGTTTGATTCCTGACCAGGGAACAAGATCCTACATGCCACAACTAAGACAGAAGATCCCACGCGCCACAAGTAAGACTTGCTACAGCCAAAAAAAAAAAGCTTCTAGTATCTTTTGGTCCTCAGAGTGTGATCTGGGAAACACTCACATTGGCATCCCCCAGGAGCTTATTGGAAATGCAGAACATCAGGCTCCACCACAGACCTCAGTGAACCAGTATCTGCTTTTAACAAGGCACCGCAGGCAAAGGGTCACTATTTTCACTAATGTTAGTCCTTCAGAAGGCAGCCAAACTATTGAAGAAGTTGAAAGGAAGAGGTACATAAAAAGAGTAGGCAAAACAATGAGCAATTCACTATACAAAGTCCTGTGTGATCAGAACCCAATTGTGGAACACACCACTAGAGAATCAGATTCAGGAGTGACCTGTTAAAGAGATGTCACTCACATGTAGGCCACCTCCCCTTAGTAATACAAATAGTAATTACAAATTTATAAGAAAACCATGGAAGCAGAGACCTTTAAAACTGAGACGAATGATAGAATTTGTAGTAAACAGTGCGTGTGAAGTCTGGAGCCTCAAACTGAGTTTGTTTCTCCTAATTTGGGGTATGAAGTTAAAAACAAACCCAGTGCTGGTGTGATTAGGGCCTCTCAAGCAGAGGGACCTTGAGCAAATGTCTTCATTTCTTGGAGTCTCATCCCATAATCTGTAGAATCTGTCCTGCAAACTGTATAGGCTCATCATGAACCTTAAATAAGGGATGTGGACATGTTTTGAAAACTATACGAGAACCTAGAATGTTGTCATGGCGGGTTTCAAGGGTGGGTCCCAGTTTCATTCAATTAACTGCATCTTGTGTGAGATAATATCACGGCAAAACTGTGGTAACCTGCTTGAAGTAAAGAAAACAACGAGCTAATTCATAAGATTGTGTCACAGTGGTTTCTACACTGTCTAGAAGAAGAGGATTCTCTGATTCTCAAGTTCCAGTGTAGACAGGGAAACACGGATATTCAGTGAGGATCTGCTGAACGAATGCCCGAATTACTAAACAACATTCATTCATTCATTCAACAAACGCTTTTGAGTCCCAGGTTGGCTGGGGATAGACACTATGGTGAACAGAAAAGCACACACTGCCCTTGCCCACATGGAGCTTGAGTGTGAGCATGCTAAGTCACTTCAGTCGTGTCCAACTCTTTGGACCCTATAGACTATAGCCTGCCAGCCTCCTCTGTCCATGGGATTCTTCAGGCAAGAATACCAGAGTGGGTTGCTATGCCCTCCTCCAAGGGATCTGCCCAACCCAGGGATCCAACCCCTGTCTCTTCTGTCTCCTGTATTGGGAAGCAGGTTCTTTATCACCAGAGCCACCCAATTTATTTATTTATTCTTGGCTGTGCTGCATGGCTTTGTGGGATCTTAGTTCCCTGACCAGGGATGGAACCCACGACCCCTGCATTGGAAGTGCAGGGTCTTAACCACTAGGCCACCATGGAGCCTACAGCCTAATCAAATACTCAAATGGATAAATGTAAATGGCATCCTTGCTCTATGCCACAAAAATCAGGACAAGGAGCCAAGCAAACTTGTACTAGAGTGATGTGACCTGGTCAGAGAGGTCACAAACAATTTCCCTGAGGAAGTGGCTCTTAAGCTGAGAGCTGAGTAAGAACTAAGGTGCGGAAGAAGGGAGGAAAGAGTGTCCCAGGCAGAGGGAATAGGGTATGCATAGGTGTTTTGGCAAAAGGAGGCATGAAGACCAGGCCCATTAGCTTCAGAGTGATGGGATGAGGCTGGGGAGGCCAGCCCATGGCCAGCCCTGTGTGCTCGAGCTTGGCTCATCCCCTCTGGGCACTGGGGAGCCACAGAGGGATTGTAGCTGTGACGGTGCTGGTGATGGTGCTGGTGGAGGTGGTGGGGAAGGATGTGTATTTTGTCATGATCAGATCTGGGTTTCAAAATTATCACTCTGGCAGCAAAATGGAGCATGACTCAGGGACAGGAGGGCCGGGTGCATGTGGAGACACAAGGAGGAGACTCTCACAGCTCAGGAGACAGAGCTGAAACCATCTCTTCCACGGAAGACCCAACTCCTCCGGCCCAGTTCTCTCCTCCACATACAGCCTTGTTTCTGAGAGGCCCTTCCCACAAGAGGGAGGCAGGCTCTCAGCAACGGATTCCTCCCCCCTCCCCTCCCTCCCCGAGACTAAGTAAATGAAGTAGGGATTCTGGTCAGCAACTCAGTCCGTTTTGAGTCTATGTGAATCAGTTCCCCTCAGGTGAAATGACAAAGGTATGGTTTCTGAATCTGCAGGTTAAAATTTTCAGTCCTGGATTCATGGTGACCCCAAGTACAGGTAGCCTAAAAGGCTCTCATTCCCACCCCTCAGGAGAATATGAGGCAGGCAGTATCGTCTTCTGCAGTCACATCTTAGGGCTTCCTTTCGTGGCTCAGATGGTAAAGAACCTGCCAGCAATGCAGGAGATGCAGATTCCATCCCTGGGTTGGGAAGATCACCTGGAGAAGGAAATGCTAACCCACTCCAGTATTCTTGCCTGGAGAATCCCCGTGGACAGAGGAGCCTGGTGGACTACAGTCCATGGGGTCTCAAAGAGACAGACACAGCTGAGCAACTAATACACACACACACACACACACACACACACACATATCCAGTTAAATGGCCATCCCTCAGAACCCCTCACTAAAAAGATATGGAAGTGAGGCCTACAGAATTTTAATAACTTGTCCAAAATATGTCATTTTTAAGGATCAGTTCTCTGAACTTTCTAAAAGTCATCAAGTATATAAAACTCTCTACATACTCTGCTGGTCAACATCATCTTTATAGACAAGTAGCGGAGAGAGTCATAAAAATATGCTTTTAAATTAAAATTTTTTTAGACTTCTATACTTTGTACTTTAATTACAATCTCCCACCCCTAGAGTTAGAAGGGCTAAAGAAAGAATGGGCATTCAGCCTAAACTTTAAAACTGACTAACTACGCCTTCCACAATTTCTAGTATTATGTAACACTGCACCCAAGAAATTCACTAATGCTTTTCATGAGCCAAGCTATATAGGTGTCAGGGTCTTTATTTCTAGATTTAATTTCCAGGCATGACAAGATCTTAGATCCAGTTTTCAGTCTCTAAGAAAAATGAGTTTTCCTTTGCTATTAACTCTCACTTGCCATTCTTTAGCTTAACCAAATACATACAAAAAGCTCCGTGATTGTCTGGGCCTCTCACTGGACATTCTACTCCCTACCCCGTTCCTGTTTCCCGTTTGCTTTCCCGTAGGGTTTCCAGCTCTGACCCTTTCTTTCATATGGTTTCCCTTATACCTCTGAGCCCTTTCGTGATGTTTCTGGGCTTTATTAGTGCATTGTTACTTGTTTATTCTTTTTTTATACTGCCTGTTACCTCCAGGAGCAGCTACAAATTCAAGCCTTGGCCCTCATGTTGTTGGTAGAGATTTTATATTTTTAGTAATTAGTCGATACATTCCAAGACAAGACAAACATATTTGACTTCCCCCATCATTTTTGCCCTAAGATTGAACATTAGAATCGATTGGCCATCAACCAAAGTCAAATGCAATCTGCTTTTCACATGGTTTTATTCATCTATCTGTCCTTAACACAGCTTCAAACACTCATGATTTTTGAAAACCAATATTCAGAGGTGTGTCTGTGTTTAGCAGTTTTTGTTTGTTTTTTACAAGAATCCTTTTAAACCTACACTTTGGGTTGATAAGGTTCAGGCTAGCTCATTGAGCTAAGAAGATCCAATTTGGAGAAGCTTGGCATTGATAAAGCAGGGAGATGTCTTAGAGGGCTCTGAAATTACAAAGTTTGTGTTCAACATTTGACTTTCACTCAAATTGGCAGTCTCTTTCCAAAATGAGCATTATTTTCTCATCTTTAAAGTATGTTGAGTTTAGTCAGTTTGAGCACTAAGCAAATTGTCAGGAGAGTTCTCAAGAATTAGGAAGAAAAAGCCAAGCCATCTTACTCAACCTGGGGCCACAACCTCCAGGAGTGTTGGTGAATGATGGTATGGCTTCCTTTCATTTTAACCCGCTTCTGGCTGTGTTAATGCTATGCCAAGACAATCGGCTAAAAAAGGACAACTTTGTGTCAAGCTACCAAAGTATTTTGACTACACTATGCTAGGGGGGGAAAGGTTTATTTGACTGAAATGTTTTGCTGATAGGTAAATACTACTCTTTCTGGAATGCATGATTATAACTTTTCCAATCTGGAAAATGCATCTCTGACACGCCTTCCCGCTTCTAGGTTATGAGCGCATAAAGCACATTTTCTGGGAAGTGGCTTACAAGAGGGGGAGAAAACGTGGCACCAGGCAGGTCCTCATAAGTGACTACTGAGTTGACTTGAACCTAGAGCCCCTTTTACGTGGGTCTGAACGTCTCCCAATTCAGTCTGTTTAGTTATTGAAAGGATTGCTACTGTTTGCTGAGCATCCTCGCCTTCTGCATCATCTTATTGATTTCTTTGTGGACATTAAATACTTACACTTGGAGAAACATCTTTTCTTTTTGCTTTTGCCCACACAGCATATGGCTTTTAGGATCTCAGTTCTCCTAACCAGGGGCTGAGCCACGGCCACAGCAGTAAAGCATTGAATCCTAACCACCAGACTACCAAGGAACTCCCTGAAGGAATCTATCTTTTAAGTAAAGGGACCCAGCAGCTCCCAATAGGAGGCAAAATGGTCTTCCAATTGCCTCCTGGCCATTTCAGTGGGATATCTTGACCCACACGTGGCTCCTCAATGTCTATATAGGAGGACCTGGTTTGGAGGAGGTTTGAGGCTGTATTCATAAACATGAATTCACAAACATCCGTTGTCTACACCAAGGGAGAGAAGATTATGGAAGTCCCCAATCCCATCGCCCCACTCAGCAGTGCCACCATCCAGACTTCACTGAAAATTCAGCACATTAAAAAACAGGCTCAGTATTTTCTCCTTAAGAGCAGCTCCTTGCACACCCTTTCCAACTTCTCCACCTGTTTTAAGCAATATTTTCCTTGTCGGGTTAAAAACTATGTTTTTAAAATTCTCATCAGCTTTCACTCTCCCCATACCCAATTAATCAAGTCTTGTCAATTCTTTCTTAATAAATGTCTCAGGAAGTTTCCTCCATTCTTTTGCATTTCGGAAGAACAGAAATAGATGAGGATCTGGCTCTCTAGTCTGGATGGGGAGATGAGAAATACACCATATACAAGTGAAAAAACTTTTCTAGAAATAATTTTTTTAAATGCATAAATACATGGCCCCAAACAAGCCTTATATACAGACCCTGAGGCACTGGCTAGCGCTGTCTTTGTCTCCCAGCAATCCAGAAAAGTTGGAGGTTCTTCTCGCTGTTGAGGGGCTGAGCGAGGCCTTTGGGAGTCCAGTTCAGGCCAGTCTGACTCTAGCCACCACTCCACTTATGAAGCAGGAAGCCTTCACTTTCAAGTTAGCTAGTCTTCATTCAGAGCACAGCAAGGTATGTATCCAATCTGAAGCAGTGCTGGCACAATTTATCAGGAGTATTTCACCGTAATTTAAAATTTTATATATTTCACCTCCACCTGGACAGAAGCTCATTCCGTATTCTCACTGCCCCTCCCATTCCCCATAGCAACCAACACTGGGTTCTGCTGTTTGTAGTGTATAAATACAACGCTTAAGTCTTAGAGCCTTAGAATTTTAAACTCAGGGGGAATCAAGATCTCCTCTTGTTCAGTCCTTTACTCTCCATAGACGAAGAAACAGGTCTAGAGAGACCGGCTGATTTGCCCAAAGTCACCCAGCTGGCTAGTGGCAAAGCAAGAACCATAACCCAGGTTTCTCCTGCTTTAAGTCTGCACCCTAAATGATCCTTAGATAATCAGTGACAGAAATATCTGACTTCACACCAGGTCTCCGGGTGATGGTGGCGATAGGGAGTGATTTGCTTTACTGAAACATTTACAAAGATTCCATTCATCGCCTCGCAGGACCGCCCTGGACGAACTCAACTCGGTGTTGAGCAGAGTCACAAGTTACGTGCTGCACTTGTTTATGAGTCTGTCGGCCCTAATCGCGGTTCTTCTGACAGAAGCGCGTCCCCGCGCCTCCCGCCGCCCCTCACACTGGGGCTCCCCCTCCTGGACCCTCCCGGCCCCTCCCAGGCTGCACACTGTCACACGGCGGCCAAGCGGCCCGCCCCACGTGGACCCGGCTGGGAGGATCAAAGTCTGTTTGCTGGCTGGTCCCCGGCAGGTGTGAGGTGGGCTGCTAGGACCCGGAGCGCCTGGGCGAGAGGCCCGCCACGCCGCGGGGACCCCGCCTGCCTCGCCCTGCCCCTCCCCCTCCTGCTNTTAAATTTTATTTTTTTACTTTACAGTACTGTATTGGTTTTGCCATACATTGACATGAATCCACCACAGGGGTACATGAGTTCCATAATATTTTTAAAAAGGCTTATGAAGCAATAGTTATCTAGCTTTTCCCCTAACTGTAAGACACAAACATATTTTTTAAATTTTATTTTTAAAAAACATAAACATGTTTTTTAATGAAAAATTTCCATGTGCCCAAGCTGTTTGGATTTAGTTTTTATCAAGAGGACCCATGAAAGACTGGCACAAAAATAGCTTTATATTAGTTGTGTGATAAGCCAAGATGAAGTGGCCACAGGAAAAGTAATGGAGGAAATATGAAAGGCTAATAGAAGCTTATTTTCAAGAGTGTAGTACTGACTTTTGCAAGATAACTGTGAAGGATACAGATCGACTTTGCATTTTCTGTCATCAGCATCATATTAAGCCATGCCCATATCCAACATAGGTGCTAATGTATACAGTTTATCTGTAAAATACAAACATAGTAGTACATACTGTATAGATACTACTACTGAACTATGTTAGTGTTGCTGTGCCATTTAAGATAAGATGATGCACTGAACCCACAATAAAAATACTAAGCACCAGATGTGGTTAAAAACTCAAGAACCAAGAAAAGTCAAGAACAAAAACCAAGGGAAATGGGATCTTTCTGAAAGGATAGATTAGGGTTTCCCGAGTGTCGCTAGTGATAAAGAACCTGCCTGCCAATGCAGGAGACCTAAGAGATGTGAGTTCAACTCCTGGGTCAGGAAGATCCCCTGGAGGAGGGCATGGCAATCCACTCCAGTATTCTTGCCTGGAGAATCCCNGCCTCCGCCCAATAGCGAGCGCTGGTGGGCGGGACGCGGCGGCTGTCGTGAGGGGGTCCTGGCCAATGGGAAGACGTGCCGGGCCTGGTGGGCGGGGCGGCGAGGCCTTGTCACGCTCGGGTCCGTGTGAAAACGGGGGTTCCGAGTGCAAAGCAAAGTTTTTTTGTAAACCGTCTGCAAAGGCGGGGGGGGGCGGCGGGTGGCGAAGAAGGCGCCCGACACCGGGCCGAGTGCAGCAGCCGTGGCCGCCGCCTCTTTAGCTCTTCAGGCGTCGCCTCCTCGGTCCGCGCCACACCGGAGGAAGACCGCGGGAGGGGAAGACCTGCTCGGAGAACCCGCAGATGCTTGGAGCTTCCTCAGCGCTGAGCTGCCGGTCGCCCGCCCCCGCCGCCCGCCCGCCCGCTCGCTCCTGCTCCGGCTCTCTGTCGGCGGGCTTCGGGAGCCCCAGTTCCCTGCCGCCTCCGCCGCCGCCCCGCTGTGGGTGTGTGGGGGCTGCTGGGACTGAGCCGGGCCTCGGCGCCGGCTCCGAGGACGGACGCCTGAGGAGGAGCTGCGCGCCGCCGGCCGGCCGGGGACGCCCGCAGGCGCGGGGGCTCGGCGGCTAGACCCCGGGCTCGCCCGCCCCTGTCCAGTCACCGAGGCCCGGCGGCAGGCTCCCGAGCCCCGCGCCGCTCGCCCTCCCTCCCTCCGTCGCCGGCTCCTCGGCGCCTCGCCGCCGCCTCAGGAGTGTCCGGGCCGCGCTCGGGCGGGCTCCTCGGCCGCAGCCATGGGGTGCTGGGGTCGAAACCGGGGCCGGCTGCTCTGCATGCTGTTACTGACCTTCATGTTCATGGTCCTGGAGGTGGTGGTGAGCCGGGTGACCACGTCCCTGGCGATGCTCTCCGACTCCTTCCACATGCTGTCGGACGTGCTGGCGCTGGTGGTGGCGCTGGTGGCCGAGCGCTTCGCCCGGCGGACCCACGCCACCCAGAAGAACACCTTCGGCTGGATCCGGGCCGAGGTGATGGGGGCTCTGGTGAACGCCATCTTCCTGACCGGCCTCTGCTTCGCCATCCTGCTGGAGGCCATCGAGCGCTTCATCGAGCCGCACGAGATGCAGCAGCCCATGGTGGTCTTCGGGGTCGGCGTGGCGGGGCTGGTGGTCAACGTGCTGGGGCTCTGTCTCTTTCACCACCACAGCGGCTTCGGCGACGACTCCAGCCACAGCCACTCGCACGGGGGGCACAGCCACGGCCTCCCCAAGGGGGCCCGCAGCAAGAGCAGCCGCGCCGGGGGTAGCGACAACGCCGTGACCCCGGGCGAGCAGGGTCCCGACCAGGAGGAGACCAACATCCTGGTGGCCAACAGCAGCAACTCCAACGGGCTGAAATTGGACCAGACAGGTGAGGAGAGAAAAGTCGCAGCCGCAGGTGGTTGGCCCTGGGGAGCCCAGACCCCTGGATGGCCCTGGGCGGGGTGGCCCGCACGCCCCCTGGCGCCCGAGCCGACCGCGCCGCGCCGCCTCGGGGCCGCTCCTTCCCGGGCGGGCTCCCGCATCTGCGGGGAAGCCGCCGAAACAGACGAT
>SJYV01049334.1:0-12998 GCA_006410875.1 Neotragus pygmaeus | reverse complement strand
GGGGCCGCGAGGGGGCGGGGGTAGGGAGGAGTCGGCCCAAGCCAATCAGTGGCGCTAAAGAGGATGACGTCCAGCCAATGGATAGCCAGCGCGGGACTTTCAAGTATTGTCCCGCCCAACTGGGAAAAGACTGCCTATAAAGACCGCTGCAGCGGACGCGTGCCTGGTCACTCTCTCTGCGCGGCGGTGCTCGGGTAAGTTCGCGTCTTGGTTCGCTATGGCTCGTACAAAGCAGACTGCCCGCAAGTCGACCGGTGGCAAGGCCCCGCGGAAGCAGCTGGCCACCAAGGCGGCTCGCAAGAGCGCGCCGGCCACGGGCGGCGTCAAGAAGCCGCATCGCTACCGGCCGGGTACCGTGGCCCTGCGGGAGATCCGGCGCTACCAGAAGTCGACCGAGCTGCTGATCCGCAAGCTGCCATTCCAGCGGCTGGTGCGCGAGATTGCCCAGGATTTCAAGACGGACCTGCGCTTCCAGAGCTCGGCCGTGATGGCGCTGCAGGAGGCGAGCGAGGCCTACTTGGTGGGGCTGTTTGAAGACACGAACCTGTGCGCCATCCACGCCAAGCGCGTGACCATCATGCCCAAAGACATCCAGCTGGCTCGCCGCATCCGCGGAGAGCGGGCTTAATTGTGTGCTTTGTTCAAGGTTCCATCAAATCCAAAGGCTCTTTTCAGAGCCACCCACGACTACACTTGAAAGAAGCTGTGTCGCTTGTCCACTTTTGGCAGGCGTTCGCATACTCCGGGAGGGTAGGGCGCGCTGGAGACGCGAGGACCTTAGAGTGCGCAAAGCACTGGTCTCCTAAGAGACATAGGCTAAAAGCCTGTTATCTTGTCTAAGCCCCTGCTCTCTGCTGCCTTCCCAGATTGGGTCAGTGTGGTTGTCTGGGCTGGCGGGTTGCCGCTGCTTCCTTGGGCGCCCTAGGATGTCCAAGTTCGCTGCTTAGAGGTAGCCATATTTTCTGGCAGGCCCTCCCATGCTCCGGGAAGGGAAGGCGCGCTAGGGATGGGAGGACACTTACAGTGCGCAAAACACGACTCCCAACACAAAGGCCAGAGGCCATGTAACCGGTCTAGGCCCCTGCTTGCCGGCCGTCTTCCGGAGTGTCAAGGGCTTATCTGAACTGGCGAGGCTGCCGCTGCTTTCTTGGGCGCGGCCAAGATGTCCGGTAGGCTCGCGCTCTTCTGGGGAGTCTTGAAGCTGGGTTGTAGCCCAGAGCTGTAATTTGTCCCGGGAGCGTGGGTGGGGCCAGGGGAGGCGGAGCGATTAGGGGACTCAGGATTCGCGGGCTAGAGTAGGCGGGGCTGGCTTTTTAGGCGGCTGAGAGCCGGGCGCAGATCCGACTTCCTCACCCGCGCCGGAAAGGGCCCCTCCCGCTGGCGTGGATCTGCTGCTTGAGAGGGAGGGAAATCGCCTCCTTGGTCCAGGCCCATTTCTGCGGGGTTAAGTGCGGCATTCCTGACCCTGGCTGCAGGTTGAAAGACGGTAATGCTAGCACTTCCCTCAGGGGTAACTTTAGCGGATGCCATTCATCCCCTTACCCTACTTTCTGTCAAGATTCCCGCGCAAGCCTGAACGATTTTGCCTGGTATTTTAAGCCCTTGACATTCTCACTTTCCTCAACCTTCCTCTTTTCAAATACCAACACAACTCAGACAAGTACCACTAGCACTGTGCTGGAATAGACCAAAGGATGGAGAAGGATCTTGTGTCTCCGGCCGGGCATTCAGTTCGGACAGTCGAGTGGGTTTGACCTGCCGGAAGGAACAGCAAGGGGAAGAGGATGAATGGACCGGGATTCGTGGGCCACCATAATCTAGGTCACTACCTGACAACTCGGTCTTGTCGGTATTTTCTCAGCTCCACAGCAGGAGACGGATTCTTCCTGGAGGAGACATCCTGAGGTGCACAGGCCTGAGCTCTGTTTAGTGATTTGAGAAGTTATTCAGCTCAAGGCTCTCGGCATTGAAGCTGAGGGCGGCACTGAACCAATGGAAGGCAGAACAGAGCCTCTCCCTTGGACCCATTTCCCGGCCTCAGGATTTGAGAGCAGAGATTTGACGCTGCCTCCGAATGTTCTTGCCTGGAGAATCCCAGGGACGGGGGAGCCTGGTGGGGCTGCCGTCTGTGGGGTCGCAGAGTCGGACATGACTGAAGTGACTTAGCAGCAGCAGCAGAGGAGTGGATTCCTGCACCACATGACAGTGGAAGTCTAAGGTCTCTTCCTGTCTTTTAGGAACAAAGCTGTTCACTTCGGGGGGGTGGAGAGCAGAGTCCATGTTACACGAGATTCAGAAGCCACCTATTTCTAACCTTGAGTATGGCCTGTTGCACCTGAAGAGGTCAGAGTTCGTGGGGTTTGTGTCTTAGTACAGTTGGTAAAAAGCATTACCAGAGATGAATGAAAATGCACTGAGGGGAATAGAAATTGAAGTAGACACACTGTTGAAAACTTTTGCCCCTTGCAAGGAGTTGGGGATGGGGGAGGGCAAAGAAGAGCTGTGTGGACTGTAGCTTCTGACAGTAGGTACCCAGTTTTTTGCCCCAGGCTCACAAAGATTTTCAGAAAAGGCCCTGTTATGGGCTGAATTGTGTCCCCTCACCCACCCATTCATATGTCGAGGCCCTTTCCTAGTACCTCAGATGTGACTCTACTTGGGGACAAGACCTCTAACGTGGTGATTAAGATTAAAATGGTGTCATTAAGATAGGTCCTAATCCAATATGATTGGTATCTTTATGAGAGAAGGGGATCAGCACACAGACAGCAGAGGGACAGTCCTGTGAGGACACAATGAGAAGGCAGTCACCTGCAAGCCCACGAGACAGGTCTCAGAAGAAATCAAGCCAACCAATATCTTTTTTTTTTTAGTTTGTTCATTTATTTTATTTACTTGGCTACATTGGGTCTTAGTTGTGGCAAAGCATGTGGGATCTTAGTTCCCCAAACAGGGATCAAACCTGTATCCCCTGCATAGCAAGGTGGATTCTTAACCACTGGATCACCAGGGAAGTCCCCCTGTTGACATTTTGATCTTGGACTTCTAACCTCTTGAACTGTGAGAAAATAAAGTTAAGATGTTTAAGCCACCCAGGCTGTGGTATTTTGTTATGGCTGCCCTAGGAAATGAATACAGACACAGGGTCTCACTCCCTGCTCAGACCAATGCTGTAAGATGGGTTCCTCAGGATCTGTGCTCTATGAGATATAAGCAGGAGCAGCAGTGACTCAGGGCTGTTCAGGAGTGGCCCGTGTGCACCCATCATCTCATCCACTGGCATTTGTTTGCAAAGTTGCAGCCTGAAGTTCTCAGTGAGTGACTTTCCAGCATGTCTGAGCCATTAGTGGATGAGCAGACCCCTGAGTGTATAGATGTCCACGTCAGGGCTTTTCCTCCCAAGGATCATATTTCCTGAAGTAATACTAATATATCAAATTTAAAAGCAGGTATCTAAGATCTCCCCATGGTCCTGAAATTTGAGGTCAGCCTGGGGGCATCTCTCAAGGCTAAGGCAGTTCAGGGGTTCCTAGCTTCTCAGAAATGCCTGTCCTGCCTTCCTCACTTTTCTAACAACCTCTGTTACTTCTGCCACAACAGTGGAGTGCTCATTCACCAAACTCAACATTTACAGGGTATGAAAGGAGAATGGTGAAAGAGAGGGAAGAGCACTGGGCTCTTGCTGGTGGAAAAGAGGAGGCCCTCCCTGGTTGGTCTTTCCTGGTTTCTTGTCTAACGTGAACTCCTTAAGGGCAGGGTCTTGGCTGCGTAGTTGATCTCTCTTCCAGGGCCACCATATAACAGGGCTCTGGGCCTCGACTGTGGAAGTGTACTCTGTTCAGCTCTTTAAGCCCCCTGTCCTCACATAAGGCCGAGAAACAACAAACAGTGCAAACTGGTGTCTGCACACTTACTTTCTGAGAAAGTGGGACCTGTGTGACCTAATCCTTCTCGCCCAGTGGAGGGTCAGGCCTCGGCAAGACACTACGGCCTCACCAATCAACAGTCATCTTGGGGATTTGCCCACAAGCTTATGATAGCAGAATCTGGTTCTCACTGTGAGCATGTTCTAGGAGGACTGAGGAATTCTCCAGTGTCCTCAGGGCTTTCCAAACTGCCACAGACATTTTAGTGACAGCTTTGGCTCAGTAGTAAAGAATCCACTTATCATGCAGGAGATGCAAGGGACACAGGTTCCATCCCTGGGTGAGGAAGATCCACTGGAGTAGGAAATGGCAACCCGCTCTAGTATTCTTTCCTGGAAAATTGCATGGACAGAGGAGCCTGGCAGGCTACAGTTCATGAGGTTGCAGGACACAACTGAGCCACTCAACAAACATTGATACCTTTTGGGCAATAGGACGAAGTTGACATTCCTACCACTATTCTGTAAAGGTCAAACTTCCTAAACCTAATAGAAAACTTATGGAATGTCTTCATTGTTTGCAAAACTAGGGTGAAGTAGTACCCAATATTTTTAATGGCAATATCAAAATTTGATTATTTTAGGTACTTATTTTCCCAATTTCAGATGACAAAAAAGAAACTCAAGCAAAAATCAATTCACATTCTTTTTAAAAGTTTCGTGTCCCGCCTGTTTCCAGAAAAAGTTGGCCATGGAATTGGCTTGTCTGTTGGACTTTGAGTCCTTTGGGTCAGAGCTGATGGTGGCCTCAGCTAAGGCAGTGGCTAAGAGTGGACAGAGATAAAATGATGAACTTGAGGGAATTCTAGAAAGTAAATTTGATAATATTTGGTGATATAGGTATTTGGAGAATGCAAGAGAGGAAGGAGCCTCTCCTTGGCTTGAGAAGCCAGGAGATAATGGTAGATTTCACTAAGGTGGAGAATTTAGGGAGAAGAAATTGCTTTTGGAACCAAAAAGCTTCAATAAGTCCTTTGCGATATTATAGCTGAGATTCTGGTTATCCATCTATAATACGTTCACTCGGAGTTAGGAATATTAATTTAATCAGCAAAGGGGCTCAGCTGGAGCTACTCTGGGGGAAGTCCTTAGGAGATAAGTAAGGATAATAGAAGGTAGAGAATTAGATGAGATCTACATGGACAGAGGAGCCTAGTGGGCTATAGTCCATAGGGTTGTAAAGAGTCAGACTGAAGAGACTTAGCACTCACGCACCCAGGAGTCAGAAGAGAAGACAGGTAAGGAGGAACAGTGATGGAGCTCGTAGATGAAGAGAACAGCAAGAGACAGAACAGCCAGAAAGACAAGAGGGCCACCGGAAGAGAGTGTCCCAAAGAGGCAAAAATGGTCATCACAGGGACTCTGACCATGTTTTATGTTTTGTATCTCTTTTAATCACCAAGACAACCCTGCAAGGGAGGTAAACAGTTTATTCTCATTTTAGACTAGAAAGCTTTGAATATTTTGCCCAAGCTCTCACAGTTAGGGCAAGGGATTCTGACCAAAGCGCTGGGGCTCCAAAGTTCACGCGAAGCAGGAAACACCAAGTAAAGGGCACAAACTGGAAGCTGGGAGGGGAAATGCCAGAGGGTGCACGATTGAACACCAGGTGATGGCCCCACTGCTTCAGTGGAATGCTCTCCACCTGCTTACCCAGTCTCCACCTGTCTCCTATCATCATGTGGAGAAACATCTCCACCCGATGCCAGAGCTGAGCTTGTCCCATGCGGTGTACAGTCTTTCCATGCCCTCCACCCCAGTACCTTCAGAATGGAATCCACACATCAGAGTCAGTACAGAGAGGCAGAGGCTAAGTGCAAGGCCCCAGATGTGATTTTGAGTCTTGGTTCTGCCTCTTACTACCTGCATGACTGTGGCAAGATGCTTCGTCTCACCAGGCCTCAGTTCCTCATCTGTAAAATAGAGATATTGGGGCTAGCCTGGTAGTGGTGTTTGGAAATATTTAAAGAAACAGTTCTCATAAAGGGACAAGCAGTGTGTGATTCAAAATAAACCCTAGAAAAGACTATAATGCTATTATTAGCAATTTAGAAAATTGAACAAAATTGTAAAGGTAAACCTCCTTATACATCCAAAGTTATACATCTTCCTTGGGTTTAATTAGATGTTAACTAGCTATTTCACTAGTGAAACCAAGCAGGATCCTGTAGGGCTTTCCTGAGCCGGCCACCCCCTCGTGTGCCCCTAAATTCTTGTTTGGAGGAAGGCTTTAACCTCCAAGGCTTTCTCTGAGTTCCATAAAACAGTTTTCCGTGGTTCAGTAAGCAGAAGTTGCACGAGTTTATTCTGGCCCTGCCCAGTGTCTTCAATTCCCAGCCACTTCCATGACTTGGCAAAACCCTTTCTTCTGTCCAGATATGTGCGCCTCCTGTGCAAGCCTATTATTTAGTCTGTAGACTTCAGCCCTGTGACGTTTCCCTTCTGCGCCCCGCCACCACCACCCCCAGCAACAACCACCCTCTCACTCCTCAGGCCAAAAGGCAGCATTCTCCTCAGGTTCCAAAGCATGTAATGAAAGTCGTTCAGTTGTGTCTGACTCTTTGTCACCCCATGGACTATACAGTCCTTGGAATTCTCTACGCCAGAATACTGGAGTGGAGACCTGTTCCCATCTCCAGGGGATTTCCCCAATCCAGGGATCAAAACCAGGTCTCCCGCATTGCAGGTGGGTTCTTTACCAGCTGAGCCACCAGGGAAACAACAAACATACAAGTCCTCTATTTTAGCAATTCCTCTAGGATTAGTTTATCATTCTAGTTCCTCACTAGCTTCTGAGTTCCTTCAGAGTGGGCATTGATCCTTTTCGTCTCTGTAGGTCAACATCCTGACAGTGCCTATATGGTCAAGAAATGTTTGTTTCATGAGGGATCTAAAACTTTGGCTTCTGAATCCGCACTCAAAAGGACCTAGTATCCTTTTGAATGTTTAAACTACCAAACAATTGCACTCATCTCACATGCTAGCAAAGTAATGCTCAAAATTCTCCAAGCCAGGCTTCAACAGTATGTGAACCGTGAACTTCTAGATGTTCAAGATGGATTTAGAAAAGGCAGAGGAACCAGAGATCAAATTGCCAACATCTGCTGAATCATGAAAAAAGCAAGAGAGTTCCAGAAAAACATCTATTTCTGCTTTATTGACTATGCCAAAGCCTTTGACTGTGTGGATCACAACAAACTGTGGAAAATTGGGAATACCAGAGACAGGAATACCAGATCATCTGACTTGCATCTTGAGAAATCTGTATGCAGGTAAGGAAGCAACAGATAGAATTCGACATGGAACAATAGACTGGTTCCAAATAGGGAAAGGAGTACATCAAACTGTATATTGTCACCCTGCTTATTTAACTTATATGCAGAGTACATCATGAGAAATGCTGGGCTGGATGAAGCACAAGCTGGAAGCAAGATTGCCAGGAGAAATATCAATAACCTCAGATACCCAGATGACACCACCCTTATGGCAGAAAGCAAAAAAGGACTAAAGAGCCTCTTGATGAAAGTGAAAGAGGAGAGCGAAAAAGTTGGCTTAAAGCTCAACATTCAGAAAACTAAGATCATGACATCTGGTCCCATCATTTCATGCCAAATAGATGGGGAAACAGTGGAAACAGTGTCAGACTTTATTTTGGGGGGCTCCAAAATCACTGCAGATGGTGACTGCAGCCATGAAATTAAAAGATGCTTACTCCTTGGAAGGAAAGTTATGACCAACTTAGATAGTATATTTAAAAGCAGAGACATTACTTTGCCAACAAAGGTCCATCTAGTCAAAGCTATGGTTTTTCCAGTGGTCATGTATGGATGTGAGAGTTGGACTATAAAGAAAGCTGAGTGCAGAAGAATTGATGCTTTTGAACTGTGGTGTTAGAGAAGACTCTTGAGAGTCCCTTGGACTGCAAGGAGATCCAACCAGTCCATCCTAAAGNATCACTTCATGGGAAATAGATGGGGAAACAGTGGAAACAGTGTCAGACTTTATTTTTTTGGGCTCCAAAACCACGGCAGATGGTGATTGCAGCCATGAAATTAAAAGATGCTTATTCCTTGGAAGGAAAGTTATGACCAACCTGGACAGTATATTCAAAAGCAGAGACATTACTTTGTCAACAAAAGTCTGTCCAGTCAAGGCTATGGTTTTTCCAGTGGTCATGTATGGATGTGAGAGTTGGACTATAAAGAAAGCTGAGTGCCGAAGAATTGATGCTTTTGAACTGTGGTGTTGGAGAAGACTCTTGAGAGTCCCTTGGACTGCAAGGAGATCCAACCAGTCCATCCTAAAGGAGATCAGTCCTGGGTGTTCATTGGAGGGACTGATGTTGAAGCTGAAACTCCAATACTTTGGCCACGTGATGCAAAGAGCTGACTCATTTGAAAAGACCCTCATACTGGGAAAGATTGAGGGCAGGAGGAGAAGGGGACGACAGAGGATGAGATGGTTGAATGGCATCACCGACTCAATGGACATGGGTTTGGGTCCATGGGTTGGACTCTGGGAGTTGGTTATGGACAGGGAGGCCTGGTGTGCTGTGGTTCATGGGGTCGCAAAGAGTCGGATATGACTGAGCGACTGAACTGAACTGTGAAGTGTGACTTAGTCTGTGAGTGCGTATGTGTGCATATGTATGCATATGTGTGTGTATCCGTGTAGTCACACAGAAGAGTGAAGATGTTGTGTTGATACTAAAGGAATCAGTAGCCATGGTTACAGGGTCTGGCTGAGCCTCTGTTGTGTTTACCATCAGACATGTTTCTCAGGACAGCAATTTCCTCCCCTCCCAAGCAATGAAGTGTGCAGACTGGCTGATGGTAGATTCCTGAATCACCCAGCAACCAGGTGGGTGAAGGGGATGAACCTTCATCTCTGCCAGCCTCCCCTTCCATGTTCCTCGGCGAACACTCAGTGAGCTAAGGCTGGAGGTGGAAAGCCAGCGTTAATGCAGCAAGAAGAGCTTTTTCCTTTGGTTGACTTTCCCCCTGAGAGGCCTAACATTGAGAAATGAAATGCCTGGAGGAGATCAAATTGCTTTTAATACCACAAGGAAGACACTTAAGCTTGAAGGTGAGACGAGCCTGGTTCTAATCAGGCCCACATGACCACGGATGTGGCCTTGGCCTGTTTTCACCTCGTTGTGTGGAATTAGATGGGAGTGTTTGTTCCAGTCTGAAGAAAGGGGGAGGTATGAGAAAGTGCCTGTGTGGTGGAGATGTGACCCCAGGAAGACACCTGACTCTCAGATGGGAAGGGTTCCAGGCGGGATGGCCAGACCACGCCCTGCACAGCTCCTGACTCACCTGTCACACAGTCTGTGTCCACATATGGGCAACTGTAACTCCACTGAGCTCTACAATAATCCTCAGGCCCAGTGGCGTTTTAAAAATGTGATCCAATACAGTATTATAAAGTAGAATAAAGTAAAAAAAAAAAAAATGTGATCCAGGGCAAATTTGAAATTTTCAAATTATCGGCCACAGGCCCCTGAGAAGTCTGCAAGGACATTTAGGAATCCATACATTCCAGGAGGACTTTGTTTTTGTTATTTATTTGCTTATTTTTGGTTGTACTGGGTCTTTGCTGCTGAGCGCAGGCTTTCTCTTGTGGCAGCAGGCTGAGTCTAGTTTTGTGGTGGCGTGCAGACTTCTCATTGTGTGGCTTCTCTTCTGTTGTGGAGTGTGAGCTCTAGAGCCCGGGATCAGTAGTTGTGGCACATGGGCTTAGATGTTCCGAGACATGTGGACTCTTCCCCGACCAGGATCAAACACGTGTCCCCTACATCGGCAGGCAGACTCTTACCACTGTACCACCAGGGAAGCCCTCTAGGAGGGCTTTGAAAGGTTTGGATTATCTGACAGCTGTTTAGAACAGAAATATGATGGGATTGTAGAGCCTGTGTCTGCTTTTGTGTTTACAATCAAAGCTTCACCATATTAACTAATGAGTTAATATGATCACAGTTAACTTTAAAAAAAAATCATAACAAAATTCATGCAGAGAAGTACACTCTTTCCCAAATCCATCAGAGGCCGTCTGTTCCACTTTCTCTCCCATCTTTCATTGCTGGGTCAGTGGCCTCACTGCAGGGGCAATGACTGAATTTCCGTCCTGGGGAAGCCCCACAAAGATGGTGGGGATGGAGCTGGGCCAGGAGGAAAGGGTGGGATTTAGCTGGGGAGGGAAAAAGGGGCTTGGTAAAGGCAGGAATGTGACGCCTTTCAGGGTCTACTCACTTCCAATCCAGACTGTTGTAATTCTGCAGGGAGACCCTTCACATGGGGATGGTTTGATAGTATTGGAAGTTAATAAACTGTACATAACTTTTAAAAATTATATCAGTAAGAATCATTACTTCTGCTTACCTTCACTTTAAGATAAGGTATGGATGCATTTTCCTCCAAGATAACACATGTTAAAAAATTAAACTATTTTTATATTGAAATCTGGCTTTCCATTCATACTTTGGAAGACAAGGTAGTTCTTCTTTGGATTCACTTAGGAGCTGAGTGTTTGATAACAGGCAACTGGTATACATTTAGAAACACCGTTTTGTTTAACTTGGAAACCACCATAAATCCATATTTTGGTTTTCCCCACATCACTGCGTTCCACATGGCACATCTGGAGTTTGGAGAGAGAATTTGGGAAAGGACAAGGAGGGGGCTCTGTAGTTTCCCAGGCTAAAGGCAGAGAGTTGGGGAGGCTGAGAATGTGCAGTTGATCCATTTACTTTGAGGAAATGGTCTTGTCCTCCTTCACCTTCCCCAGCCTTTTTCTTAGATAACAATGTGTGTTTTTTTCTGGAACTGCAGTATTTGATTCTATGCCATCTCTTCCTTTTATCACAAAACCTTCTCATCAGTACTATTTAATGTTTGAAGTGTAATCAGCTAACTTGAGGCAGCATCTGTTGGAAAGTTTCCTCCACCCACAAGGTCACTTCCCGTGCTGGATTCCCCAAGCCCCTGGGATGTCCTTTGCCCAGGCTCCTCTCTCTGCACTTACTGCACAGGCAGGCAGCTTGAAAGCCATCCTTAGGTGCCAAGTCTCCACTTACTTTCATTCTTTGATAAAAGTCCAGGATGCAGCAATGGAGAAATCCTAGCACAGCTCTGCCACTAACTGGCCAGGTGACCTTCCATAGGCAGGACTTGAGGCACCTCAAGTCCTGGACATGATCTTGCCTTTACCTTCCAACTCTGTCACCTTCCTGCTTCAGAGCCTCTGTCCTGACTGGCAAGAACCTCCAAGGTTGGACCACCTCCACCAGGTTGGAGCAACTTCTGCTAGTGGGGTGTGGTGAGAGGCCAGGCAGGTCTAACCAGGAGGTGGTTCTGGTGTTAGCCAGCTGTGTTAACCTGGAACAAATTGCTTCACCTCTCTAGGCCTATTTCCTCATCTGTAAAACAGGGTTATAATGGTACTATTTCATACGTGTAGGACTAATGCAGATTAAATGAGAAATGTATGTAAAACATTTAGCACAGTAAGCTATTGATGATGGTGATGGTGATGATGATAACTCCGAATCTCATTCCTCTGGAGTATTTTGAGGGACTTTAGCTAAGAATAGCCGGGAGAGAACCCCGTCTTGGCTCTAGACTGGATACTCTTTCTCTTCCCTCTCTTGGGGAACTTCATCCATGCTAGAACATACTCTATGATCATATCTTGGCATGACTGACATCCTAGTTGCAGGGAGCAACAAGTCATTTCTCCCACTGATTCACAGAATTCAACACGACTCTTATAGTCTTGCCACGTGTTTCCTTTCTATGGCTCAAATGCACCTGTCACTGCAAGAGGAAGAACTCTTCCCCTGACTCCCTCAGAATGCCCAAGTTCAGTGCCTCCAGCTTCAGCCTTGGCTCCAACAGTGGAGATTGGGGAGTTCAGATCTCAGAAAGGATGGAGCATCCTGGAAGATTTCCTTCCCTCCAACCACAAACCATTCCCATCCCAATTCAAGAATTCTGTTGAAGTTTGACCACTTCCTTTATTTCCAAACAACTATTTTTCTGCAAAGGCTCATGTTCCTTTTGAAAATAAGTCGTCCTCCTTGAGCTGGAGTTTCACTATGGAACTATTTTGTACCCATCCATGGATAGTTTTGAGCTTCCCTGCTGGCTCAGAGGTTAAAGCGTCTGCCTGCAATGTGGGAGGCCTGGGTTCGATCCCTAGGTCGGGAAGATGCCCTGGAGAAGGAAATGGCAACTTACTCCGGTATTCTTGCCTGGAGAATCCCATGGATGGAAGAGACTAGTGGGCTACAGTCCACAGGGTTGCAAAGAGTCAGACACGACTGAGCGACTTCACTCACTTCACTATGGATAGTTTACAAATGTTCTCTGCAAATTCTGGGGCTTCTGTAGAAGTCTGCCAGAGACAATTCTCATGAGCTAAGTTCTCATGAGCTATGTTCTAGCATGGATGAAGTGAACTTTTGGCAGTTGCTGCATCCACTGTATTTTTCCTGGAAAAGTTTTCCATTTTCCTTCCCTTTATCTAGATCTAGACAAGAATTATCCTTGCTATCAACTGAGGTGTAATAGATTCCTATCTTAAGGAGGTTTTCCTTGAAAACTTGTATATATGTATGTATATTGTCACCCTGCTTATTTAACTTATATGCAGAGTACATCATGAGAAACGCTGGACTGGAAGAAACACAAGCTGGAATCAAGATTGCCAGGAGAAATACAAATAACCTCAGATATTCAGATGACACCACCCTTATGGCAGAAAGTGAAGAGGAACTAAAAAGCCTCTTGATGAAAGTGAAAGAGGAGAGTGAAAAAGTTGGCTTACACCTCCGAAAACGAAGATCATGGCATCTGGTCCCATCACTTCATGGGAAATAGATGGGGAAACAGTGGAAACAGTGTCAGACTTTATTTTGGGGGGCTCCAAAATCATGGCAGATGGTGACTGCAGCCATGAAATTAAAACACTTACTCCGTGGAAGGAAAGTTATGACCAACCTAGATAGCATATTCAAAAGCAGAGACATTACTTTGCCCACTAAGGTCCGTCTAGTCAAGGCTATGGTTTTTCC
>SJYV01049332.1:0-101208 GCA_006410875.1 Neotragus pygmaeus | reverse complement strand
TTGAGAAACCTGTATGCAGATCAGAAAGCAACAGTTAGAACTGGACATGGAACAACAGACTAGTTCCAAATAGAAAAAGGAGTACGTCAAGACTGTATATTGTCACCCTGCTTATTTTAACTTCTATGCAGAGTACATCATGAGAAATGCTAGGCTGGAGGAAGCACAAGCTGGAATCAAGATTGCCGGGAGAAATATCAATAATCTCAGATATGCAGATGATACCACCCTTATGGCAGAAAGTGAAGAGGAGCTAAAAAGCCTCTTGATGAAAGTGAAAGAGGAGAGTGAAAAAGTTGGCTTAAAGCTCAACATTCAGAAAACTAAGATTATGGCATCTAGTCCCATCACCTCATGGGAAATAGATGGGGAGACAGTGGAAACAGTGTCAGACTTTATTTTGGGGGGCTCCAAAATCACTGCAGATGGTGATTGTAGCCATGAAGTTAAAAGACGCTTACTCCTTGGCAGGAAAGTTATGACCAAACTAGACAGCATATTAAAAAGCAGAGACATTACTTTGTCAACGAAGGTCCATCTAGTCAAAGCTATGGTTTTTCCAGTAGTCAGGTATGGATGTGAGATTTGGACTATAAAGAAAGCTGAACGGAGAAGAATTGATGCTTTTGAACTGTGTTGTTGGAGAAGACTCTTGAGAGTCCCTTGGACTGCAAGGAGATTCAACCAGTCCATCCTAAAGGAGATCAGTCCTGGGTGTTCATTGGAAGGACTGATGTTGAAGCTGAAACTCCAATACTTTAGCCACCTGATGCGAAGAGCTGACTCATTGGAAAAGACCCTGATGCTGGAAAAGATTAAGGGCAGGAGGAGAACGGGACGGCAGAGGATGAAATGGTTGGATGGCATCACTGACTCGATGGACATGGGTCTGGGTGGACTCCAGGTGCTGGTGATGGACAGGGATGCCTGGGGTACTGTGGGTCATGGGGTTGCAACGAGTCAGACATGACTGAGCGACTAAACTGAACTGAACTCATCCTCTGAAATTCTATAGTTTTCAATTCTTTTCTTGAAAGATGAACAGGTTAGCATATAGACATAATAAAGAAGACAGCTCTGAGGATATGGATGTAAGACTAAATCCATAAACTTGATTTTGGTATTTGACAGAATGGGGTTTTCCTCTTGTGCAGCTGTGTGTTTGTGTTTGACTTAACTTGAGTCTTCTTAGTCAGCTTGATTCAAAAGACACAAAGTTCCCATCTACAAGGTGCATCTTATGGAGGCAGACAAACCAATGAAATATAATAACCACCCTCATCAAACTTTTGTAAGCTCTAGAAAGCCAGAAAAACACAGTTATTGTAATATATTTTGCCAGACCAGCTGTTGTGATCACAAGTGGGCCTGAAATAGTCATGACTTTTGAAGACACAGCAAATTTATTTTAGTTCTTAAATTTTCCATAGATTTGAAAGCTTAACCCCTTTCTTTTTATCTTGCTATACTGTAACATTGCTAATAACATTCTGGAAATTATTAATTAGTAACGTTTTGGCATCACTAGGAATAGAGATAGAAACTGGGCAAAAGAGGCTCTGTCATAGGACCTGCCTTACATGATCTTATTCTCACTTTCCATCTTCATTTTATTCTCACAGCATTTATTAGTTGTCTACTGTCTACCAGGCATTCTGGTACACGGGAAGGATATCCTAGAACTGGGGTCAGCAAACTTTTCTGTAAGGGAACAGGTGGTAAATATCCCTGTGGTCCACGTGGTCTTTTCGCAGCTTCTCATTTACACAGTCAATGTGTAAAATGCACAACTCTCCCATAGATAGCACGTAAACAACTGGGTGTGACCAAATTTGAAATAAAACGTTTTACAGAAACATGCAGTGAGCCATATTTGGCCTATGGGCCACAGTTTGCCAACTCTGGTGTTAGAATGCCTTTTCCTAAAAGTTCACTATTAGGAAATAGTGAACTTTGTCTTGCTCATTGCTATGTCACCAATGCCTGGAACAGTGCCTGGCACATGGTTGATGCTCAATAAATATTTATTGAGTAAATGAAGTCAGGAATGAATGGATGAGACTCACTTTGTCATCTCTAGGAGTTCATAACCCAAGAGAGGAGTCAAGAAATATATGTATAAGAGTAGTGGAATCAGGTGTTGTTAACACTGGATCCTGAAGAATAAGTAAATACATGTTACCAGCCAGAGATGATGAGACGCACGCTGCAGGGAGAAGAAACACACAACATAGACAAGAAGCAGGACATTTGTGATGAATACTGAGTAGTTTAGATAATCTGTAATAGGATTTCCATGGCCTGCCTGTTGATCAAAATCACTTGTTATTAGTAATATATGTTTCATGGTAAAGCAAGTTTGGCCAATACTTGTTTATGAATAAAGGTTTGCCAGAAAGTAGTTTTTTGGGTGTTGACATGGGAAAGGTATACTGGGATCATTTCTGATGGGAAATGAACTCTTATTTTTCTTTCCAGAAGAACCAATATTGACTGATGGTAGCTGGACCTAGAATTATCCTCTACTTTCTCTCCATAGAGTGGAGGGGAAACTCTGGTAGATATCCACCATGCTTGTGTGTCCAGCTTCATATTTCCCCTATTGATCTTGTAGGAGTACTCCAGCCTTTATAATGGAATGGTATGCAATTCAGTCCGTTATGTAAATTATAGTGAGACTATCAAATTCTGCCTAGCTACTAGATTTGTTGCTTTTGAATTCTTGAGTGGCAGACATCTGAGAGGGCAAATTTATTCAAGCAACACAGTAGAGAACTTGCTTTCTCTTGCTGTAACTTCAACTGAGAAGGCCATTTTAATTGAATGCCCAGTTTTGTAGACTATGACCACTGGGAGGGCCGTATGTCTCTTTAATGATGGGCGAAACAACTAAAACATAGACAATTTCTTGCTTAAGTTCTAGCACCACCTTACTGGCAGAAGTGTAATGCAAATATCAAATTATTCAATTTAATTTTCTTGTCAGAGTGCTATGCCACATTATCTAGAAAGGTCCTAATTTACATAATTTCTCTTCCCCTTGAATCTCATAGCCTTTTGCCTATACCTGTTCAGTGCTGCTAATCATCAAGTTATCTCTTAATATCTTCTCTTGAACCTGTATCTCACTGTTACCCCAAATAAAGAATGAGTTCTGTTTCCTTGGAGAGCTTAACATATTTCCTGGCACTTTAGCATGTATTCAGCAAGTAATTGTAGACTTGAAATATCTTGAGCATCTTTTCCTTTCTTGTATGTTTTGATTCAAGTTTCCGTGTAGTTATATTGTCAGGAAAGTCAGACTTTTCCAGAATTGCTAAAATACAAAGATATTTTCTCTTAAATTTTCTTTTTTAAAAAAGTTGAGTTTCTTATTATAGTTGAGACCTTTCTTAACAGCTCTTTTGATAGTTAAATGTCAGCAACTTCAAAAAAGAAATGTCAGTAAATTATCAGAGAAAGAAATTGCATATTTATTTGGGTATATATATTTTAATTGACCACTTAAAATAAAAGATTATAGCAAACTCCTGAGAAATTTCATATCTTTCACATTTCTCTCAACTGCCAAAACTTTTTTTGCTTGTATATCTTAGGAGACTTAATTTTTATTTCTTCTGCATTATGATTATATATGTATATTTGTCTCTCCCAGTAGATGGGGCACATCTTGAATCAAATCTTTAACAAAATTAATCTCTGCATCTTCACAAAGCCTGGTCTGTAGGTGCTCACACTCCAGATAAATTTATTTAAAGAAACATGGATAGAAAATGATCAATCTTATCTTCACCCTTTCACTTAATTCACTCTTATTTTGCATCTGACTTTGTGCCATGCTCTGTGCTTAATATTGGTGGTAAGGCTGGATTGGGAGAGCATAGAAAAGTGAATAAAAGATAGTTCTCTCTCTCAGGGAATTCTAGTTTGATGGGAATGTTGACATATAACACATAAATATAGTATGATGTGGAAATCTTTGCTATGAATAACCTGTACTGGAATCTGCTGCCTGGTTAATTCTGACAGGGTGAATTAAGGGAGGCTTTAGCAAAGAGAAAGTATTTGAGATGAAACTGGACGTGTCTCGCTCTTGCATTTTGTGTTCAGTTGCTTCCATCCTGTCCGACTCTTTTTGCGACCCTTTGGTCTATAGCCTGCCAGGCTCATCTGTGTGTGGGATTCTTCAGGCAAGAATACTGGAGTGGGTTGCCGTGCCCTCCTCCAGGGGATCTTTCCAACGCAGGAATTGAACCTGGGTTTCCTGCATTGCAGGCAGGTTCTTTACCCAGTGAGCCCCCACTGGTTTTGATTTTTGTCAACACAACACGCACACACACACACACACGCACAGACACACACAGAAGCACAGACACACACAGTGTGATGGCTGTTGTTTTCCTTTTGTTTCCTTTTTTTTTGCAATCTGGCTGTATATTTAAGAGTAGCACTACATTTATGTGGGAGAAAAGGTAGAGAGGAGCAGGTTTCATTGTGTAACCTGCAGGCTTCTCAAAGTCAAAAAGACAGAGATGTCCTTTGTCATCCGTGGTATGGACAGTGACCACACTGGCCAGAGAGAGGTTATCCTTTCTAATGGTATTCTTTCCAAGAATTTTTCCATCTAGTTTTTCTTCTTCCTAATAGTTAAATTACACTAAATCGCTCCCCAGGTGAAGGGAACATCGCGTGTTGGAAGAAATTTCGGCTTTGACGTCAGAAGGTTCTGATTCCATACCTAACTTGGCCATTTATTATTGATGTGACCCAAGACTGTTCCTTATCCTTTCCAAGGTTCAGTTTCCTCCTCTTGAAAATGGTCGCAATGGAAAGTACTCTCCAGAGTTGTGGGATTAAAGGAGCTAATGTTTGCCAAGCTCTTATTTCAGTGCCCAGAATATGAGAAGACACTCGCCTACAGAGCCAGGTGAATCATGTAAAAGAGGGAGCCAATGATGTTAAATTTTCACGCTTTTGACGCAGATACATTGCTTTGACAGAGTTCAGTGGCAGAGATCCTTGACTTCCAGAAAGAAATGCTTCCAGTCCCTTTGCTTGGAACACAAAACCCTTTTATCTAGTTTTCCTTTTCCCACCTTAGAATCTTAGGTACTGGACATACTTTGTTTTCCTTTTTATTGTAGGGAAGATAGCCACGCAAGCAGGCCACTGGCCACTGGCCTTTAGCCACAGTCTGAGCGTGTATCTTGGGGAGAGAACTGCACGGTATGGTTGGGGACTTAGAGAACTTGAGGGGGATGTCTCTGAGAAGGGTGGCAGCTGTCTGGATTGCTCAGTTATTGCACATAGGAATGCATGATCCGATTTTTTAAAATGTGAAATGTTTAGGTTTTCAATTGTTGGCAACTGATTCAAATATTTTAAAATATGGCAAGAGACACTTCCTCATGGAAGGAGAAAAATGCCACTTACTCTCTTACTCTGTAACATCAACTTTGGCTGAAAACAATGACAACAGCAAAGTGCTTGAAAAGTCCACGCTGTACCTGGCAAACAGAACCCATCTAAGGACTAGCTTTGACCTCCCGCCCTCCAGTTTGCATCTTCTATGTGTATTTTTAACCAATAAATATAATAGTAAGTAGTGGCTAACACTTCTTGAGTCCTTTCCATGTTCTAGGTGCTCTTCTATTAACTTTACATGTATCATTTAATTCTTGTAATAACCCAGAGGTATTACTGTTGGGGCTTGCCAGGTGGCACAGTGGTAAAGAACCCACCTGCCAATGCAGGAGATGCAAGAGACCCTGGTTTGATCCCTGGGTCAGAAAGACTCCTTGGAGTAGGAAATGACAACCCACTCCAGTATGGTCGTCTGGAAAATTCCATGGACAGAGGAGCATGGTAGACTACACTGCTTGGGGCCACAAAGGGTCGGACATGACCGAGTGACTCAGCACTGCTACTATTATTATCCCAATTTATAACTAAGAACACTGAGGCTCAGAGAGATTAAGTGTCTTTCCTAAGACCACGCAGATCATATGTAACAGGTAATTTTTTTTTTTTAAGCTCCAAATCAGTGATAGAGGTAGAAGCAATATAGACAACAGCCTCTTTCTCCACATCAAGCATTCTGTACCCTATTTTATTTTTCTTTAGAACATTAATTACTCTTTGAAAATTATATGTTCATTTACCTGTTTGTGAATATTTTGCCTTTCCTATTGGGATGTCAGCTCCATGAGTTCATGAATTTAATTGGGTTTTTGGTTTTGTTTGTTTTTTGCTATATCCCCACTATCTAGATTACTGTCTGACATATTGTAGGTACTCAGTAAATATTAATTTGAATGAATCATTGGTCCTTCATTGCAGGGTATTTACATTCTAGTGAAGAAGACAGATAATACTTAGAGAAGCTGATAACAGTGATGACCATGCTGACTTCACTGAAACTTGGAATACTGTTGTTTATCTCTTAGACAGTGTTAGGATAAATGGTCGCGACACATTGCAAATAGACTGTGGGGCATTTTGCCCATGTGCTGTGTTGGACTGGATCCCTTTTGTGTTGTACATGTGTGTATGTAAGTAAGTGTAATCTGAGTCACAGATAACTCTTACTTTACCCTTTTTGGGTATAGTTTTTTAGTGAGATAGCTATGGATTACAAGCAGGGCATTCTAAAGTTTGTTACCCAAAGAACAGTCCATAGAACAGGTTCATGATTGTTGGTAGAAGTTTACCTAGTCTACAGGGAATTCACATATACTCTTCTCTTTCTAGGAAAGCCAACTTCTATAGGTCACTCTGCCCCCACCATCTGTAGCAATAGTTCTCAGCCTTTATTCCTCACAGACTCATATGCTAGATAATGTTCCTGTGGTAATTGTACCATGAGCTGTTATCGAGGGAAGGCAGGCTGAGGTTCCATGGAATAACTAGAGACCTAACTATAACTTTGCCTCTTGTTCTTCCCCTTAAGAAAGTCACTGGGAGTGTGCTTGATTGTATCATAGGGATTACCTTGATAGAGCACTAGTTTCTAAATAAAAACAATTTATTTAGAACTTTAGGATTTTAACAATGACGAGTAAATTGCTTGTGACATCCGACAACAGATGGCCCCTGGTGATAGTGAAAATACTTAATTTCTGGAATGGCCTGGACACTCAGCCATCAAAAGCGACCCTGACAGAAAGAGTTATGCTATCAAGTACAACGTTGCTGATGGAGTCAGGGCCTGTCAAGATGAAGATGAAGCAGCTTAAAGCCACAGTGGGCAGGGGATTCAGGAAGATTGTGAGCTGCTCTTAACAGGAAGTGGAATAGAGAATGGAGGAGCTTTTGTTTCCCAAAGATAAAACTTGGCTTGAGTCCCACTTGCTAGCTCTTCCTCTGAGCTTCTGGGCAGTTCACTTGCCCTTTCTGAGACTAAGTTTATTCTAATAAAAGTGGAGCTGAGTTAGAAAAGGAGTCTTAGTATGGAAAAGTGTTCGTTTCTTAGTTGTGTCTGACTCTTTGCGACTCCATGGACTGTAGCCCGTCAGGCTCCTCTGTCCTTGGAATTCTCCAGACAAGGATAGTGGATAGGTTGTCATTCCCTTCTTCAGGGCATTTTTCAGACCCCTTGCAGGCAGATTCTTAACTGTCAGAGCCACCAGAGAAGCCCCAATATGAAGTGAGGGAGAGTAATTTTGGCACCCCCTATTTCCCAGGCATAATTGGATGGTTCAGTGCACGTGAAAGAACCTAGCGAGATAAAGCAGTATAACCAAGGTAAGGATGATGATGAAGGGAATGGTGATAGCAGTGGTTTTTCTCCTCTTGTAGACTGATACGCCCCTGCTTTCTCTGTGCAAATGTAGTCAAAAGTGAAGGCTGAGAGGACTTTGGGGGAAAGCCAAGAAAAGTAAGGCGGGACTGGACTTTCTTCTGTGCTTCTTCAGAAGAGTTATCTTCTGTGAAGTCCAAAGATACAAATCGGTCAATCTGTTTCACAGTTAAGATTGTTTAATGCAATAAACTGGATCTGAATAGGCTCATGGCTACTATGATATTCATGAAAACTTGCCATGTCTTAGGTGGCCTGGTTGTTTTGAAAATGGGCTGATTTTGACAAAGGGGAAAAAATTGGGATTCGTTTACTGTAAATTGCAAGTAAGAAACAACAGAAAGTTGAATATTAGAAGAACTTGGCTATCGCAAAAACCACACACTTTCACATCAGTAAAACATGGAGTTCTGATCTGAGTGGAATGTGAAACTCCTTGTAGACCACAGAGAGTAAAAAGGAGTACTTTTGTTTCATTATTAATACCATTGTCCTTATTTCTCTAAATGAGAATTGATAATAACCATAATAGAATCTTTCTCAAAGACCCAACACAGAAAGAAAAAATAAAACGAAATAAACAAACAAAAAACCTCCCCACCACCATCACCACTAACAAACCCTAGCGTGCTGAAGATGTATGGGCTCTTCAGATCAGTTCAGTTCAGTTCAGTCGCTCAGTTGTGTCCGACTCTGCGACCCCATGAATCGCAGCATGCCAGGCCTCCCTNTGTTCCATGTCCAGTTCTAACTATTGCTTCCTGACCTGCATATTGTTAAGTCATCATGTTCTACGGGAAGGAGGCTGCATTTCTTTTTTTTTCTTTTTTCCCCTTTTTCTGGCGGACTGGCCAATTTCGCCTTCTATAACACTGCAAGAAGGGCAGTTTTGTCCTCTAACGTGCATGGGCATTTGACACAGATGACTTTGTGTGTATTGGTACTATTCATGTTCACGAAGAAAGAGAGACCATGGATGCTGGATTGAAGGGTGTGCTTTCAAGTAGAAAGGGAGCTCTTTGGAGCTAAAACAGGTATCCTTTAAAAATCAGAGGCCGGTGCAGTTGAGGGAAAGAGGCCCATTCCTTGCCGACACATGATATGTGGTGGAAAATCCATGGAATGGAGGTCAATAGTCTTGAGTGTTCATCCCTTGGGGCTGCCACTTAACCACAGCTGACCTCTGTTCATTTCTCACCAAAATGGGGACTTCAAAATGGATATTTTCCAGTCATTCTCTTGACTAGTGTTGAAAACTGGTGACTATTTGTTCAGCTCTTGCTTCATGGGGAGTCAGGGTATCGTGGCCATGAGAAAAGAAGCTGAGGCCAGAGGATGGGGGTGGGTATTGGACTGAATGAATGCGGTTGAGCAAAGCAGCACTAGAACAATTGTTATTTTTATTGTTATTATTAATTCAGGAACAAACTTTGTAGTACAAAGAGTACATTTATTGAACATACAATCCTTGCCAGACCTTTGGCTAAGTCCTTTATGCTTGTTATCTTATTTAATTTTCACCACAACTCTGTTGAGGTGTGAATTTTAGCTTTCTGTTTCACAGCTGTAGAAACTGAGGTATTGCAAGAATAAAGAACTTCCCCAAAGTCAAAACTATTAAGTAGCTGCTTTAGGGTTCAGACCCTGACACCTGTATTGTTCTCGTTTGCCTCTGCCAGATTCAGTTGCAGAGTTGGAAGGTTGCAGGCCATCTACCAGGCTTCCTTCCCCTCCATTTGAAGTTCTCACTGATGCATTGTTAGTCTGACTTTCTTTAAGGAAACTGAAAATTAGTTTGAGTGATCAATGCAACAATATAGTACACAATTAAAAAGTTTCAGAAATGCATATAATGAACAGCAAATCATTGTCTTAAGGTCTCATCTCTTGACTCTACCAAGAGGCAAACACTGTTATCAGGTCCTTGTGTCTAGAGGACACACAATAAACTGGGTACAGATAAACATATATACATTAATATTGCTTTATATCCCAGTATATATAGAATATTTACACAAAAGGGAGCATACTATGCAGATTATTTGGTACCTTGCTTTTTCATGTAAGCATATATCTAGATGACCATTTGTGTAACAGTATCTTATGGATTTAATTTACATTTCTATTGTTTAGTAATTTGGGATATTTCACATAGGCCATCCCCACTGTATTTCCTTTTCTTGAACTGCTTTTGGCTCGCTTTCTAGTGGGTTGTTGGATTTTTGCCTATTGATTTATTATAGTTAAGTGTTCATTTTGAACCCTTAGTCTGTGATAGGAAGAGCAATAACCTGCCGCTTTGCATTTATCTTTTTAACTTGCAGATCAAAAATTTAAATATATGTATATAGTCAGTTCTATCTTTTGGTGTTATGGGTTTTGGGTTTTGTATAACACTTCAAACTGCCTTTTCCACTTATTTTTAAAAATCTTCTAGTTTTCCTTCTAGTTGTTTCATCTGCTTTCTCTTTGTCTCTCTTTCTGTCTTTCATCACCAACTCATTGAAATTACATTTTGATAAAAGATTTGAAATAAGGATCCATTTTCATATTTTTTTCAGATCCACCTGTCCAAAAGCTATTTATTGAATTGTCTATATTTTTTTACACTGATTTGAAAAGACACCTTTATTATATATCAAATTCTTTAATGCTTAACTGCTTAAATGTTTAATACTTAGGAATTTCCCTCATTTTGGGGGGCCTTCTGTTCCATTCATCTGTCACTTCATGCATCATTATCAATTACTGTAACTGTATAATGTTTTATTTTTTAATGTGCTACTTCACTCTCATTAAAGCCTTTTCCCCCAAGTTTTTGTCTTTTGTCATTTGTTTATTTTTCCATGAACTTTAGAATGAACTTGTTCAGTTCTAAAAATAATGTCCTATTGACATTTTCATGGGAATTGCCCTAAATTTATTCATTAACATTATACATTATGCATTATAAAGATATTATTTCTTGTTCTTAGAATATTATGCCTTCCCATTTGTTGAAGTCTTTTATTGTCCCAAAGAGCATTTAAATTTTTCATGTATACCATGCATGTTTCTCCTAGGTTTGTTTTCCTAGGTAATTTCTGTTTGTTCTAGTTAAGGAAATGATTACTTATACTATCTAGCTAGTTGTGTGTGTGTGTGTGTGTGTGTGTGTGTGTAAGTGTGTGTAAACTTTTTTGTACCCAGCCACTTTACTCAATTCTTTCATTAGTTGAAAAATTGAATTTTTTGTAGTTTCGAGTTATGTAATCATATCATCTGCCAATAATTTACCTTCCTCTTTCTAATTTTTATAACTCTTACAGCTTTTTTTCTAATAATACTGTTCATCCTTATTCTGAGAATGTTTTCTTATTTTTATGTGTTTAAGTTGAGGCTGGTTGTTAAAAGTTTATCTAATACTTTTTTGGAAACTATGGAAATAACCCAACATACATTGTCTCCTTTTTCTCTGTTCTAAGAAAAGAGATTTTGTCTTTTTTATCCTATAAATTTGATGAATATACAAATGCATTTTTCAAACAGAAAACCATGCTACTGTTTTGTAGTAATATCCACTTGCTAGTAGTTTGTGTACTATTTATTTTATTTTTAGTGTTTTTAGAATCTGGAGTTTGATTTATTAACAATTTTTGCAGTTTTCCTAAGTGAGATGATTTGAAATTGTGTTTTTGTGTATGTGTGTCTATTTGCATAGTGAGATTCTATTGTTAGTGTTATGCATGTTCAGTTCTGTTCAATTCCCTTGCTCAGTCATGTCCAACTCTTTGCGACCCCCTGGACTGTAGCATAGCAGGCTTCCCTGTCCATCACGAACTCCCGGAGTTCGCTCAAACTCATGTCCATCGAGTCAGTGATGCCATCCAACCATCTCATCCTGTCGTCCCTTCTCCTCCTGCCCTCAGTCTTTCCCAGTGTCTGGGTCTTTTCCATCAGGTGGCCAAAATATTGGAGTTTCAGCTTCAGCATCAGTCCTTCCATTGAATATTTAGGACTGATCTCCTCCAGGATGGACTGGTTGGATCTCCTTGCAGGCCAAGGGACTCTGAAGAGTCTTCTCCAACACCACAGTTCAGAAGCATCAATTCTTCAGCACTCAGCTTTCGTTATAGTCCAACTCTCACATGACTACTGGGAAAAACACAGCTTTGACTAGACGGACCTTTGTTGGCAAAGTAATGTCTCTGCATTTTAATATGCTGTCTACATTGGTCATAGCTTTCCTTCCAAGGAGCAAGTGTATTTTAATTTCATGGCTCCTGTCACCATCTGCAGTGTTTTTGGAGCCCAAGAAAATAAAGTCTGTCGCTGTTTTCCATTGTTTCCCCAATCTATTTACCATGAAGCAATGGGACCAGATGCCATGATCTTAGTTTTCTGAATGTTGAGTTTTAAGCCAACTTTTTCACTCTCCTCTTTCACTTTCATCAAGAGGCCCTTTAGTTCTTCTCTTTCTGCCGTGAGAGTGGTGTCATCTATATATCTGAAGTTATTGATATTTCTCCCAGCAATCTTGATTCCAGCTTGTGCTTCATCCAGCCCAGCATTTCTCATGATGTACTCTGCATATAAGTTAAATAAGCAGGGTGACAATATACAGCTTTGACGTACTTCTTTCCTGAGTTGGAACCTGTCTGTTCCATGCCTGGTTCTAACTGTTGCTTGCTGACCTGTATACAGATTTCTCAGGAGGCGGTAAGGTGGTCTAGTATTCCCATCTCTAGAAGAATTTTCCACAGTTTGTTGTGATCCACACAGTCAAAAGCTTTGGCATAGGCAATACAGCAGAAGTAGATGTTTTTCTGGAACCCTCTTACTTTTGCGATGATCCAGTGGATGTTGGCCATTTGATCTCTGGTTCCTCTGGCTTTTCTAAAACCAGCTTGAACACTGGAAGTTGTTGATGCCTGGCTTGGAGAAGTTTGAGCATTATTACGTCATCATGAAAATAATTTGGAAGCTTTTCTTTGTTCCTTTTTGAAATAGTTTAAGTAATGTTTAGATATTATATTCCTTAAAGGTTTGAAATAATTCCTCTGTGAAACTGTCTTGTTCTGTTGCCTTGCTTGGAGGGTGTTGTTTGTTTGTTTGTTTGCTTTTAAGTAATTTTTGATTTTTTCTATAGTAACTGGACTGATTTTCATTTATATCTTTTCAGTTGGCACTTTTGTTAATTGTCTTTTAGGAAAGTCACCTATTTCTAATTGATTTGCATGGAGTTAAATGATTTCTTGTAATAATTTTCATTTCCTCTCTGCATATGGTTATTTCCACATTATTATTTAAAGTTTTGTGGTTTTGTCCTCCAGTTCCTTGCTCACTATCCTCTTTTTTATTAGTTTAGCAAAAGTCATAATTTATTCAAAAAACAGTTCTTATATGTTTTAAAACTTTTTTTTTGGTATTGAGTTATAGCTGATTAGAAAACACTGTTGTGATTAAGTTACACAATGTTGTGTTCAGGTGAACAGCGAAGGAACTCAGCCACATAACAGTGAAGGAACTCAGCCACATATACATGTATCCATTCTCTCCCAAACTCTCCTCCCATCCAGGCTGCCACATTAAGCAGAGTTCTGTGTGCTATACAGTAGGTCCTTACCCATTTTAAATGTAGCAGTGTGTACATGTCTATCCCAAACTCCCTAACTGTTCCTTCCCCCATCCTTACTTGGGATTTTGATTTAGTTATTTTGCTATGTACAGGTTTCTATAATGCAAGAACCAGTCATAATTTAAACCTCATGAGGATAGGAGGTTGTTTATTCTTTTTGAACCTGCAATAGTGCCTCTCACATAACAAATGCTTAAGAAACGTTTTTGAATGTATAAATAACCCCATGAAATAATTATGAAATTTACGGCCAGTTCTCTCCTATTGCTATAGTTCATCTCTGCAATCTTTGGACATTCTCTCTTGGTGTCTACTAGTGTGGAGGCATAAGAAAGTATTAGACATGCTTCCCATTCCATTTTCAGAGAACATTATTAATAGATTTATTTTTAAAGCCTACCAATGTAATTTTCCCTGAATAAAATAAACCTGAGTAAAAAGATTTTTGTAAAAATTAGCTCAGAGAAAATATATTTGAGCAGAATCCAAATGTGAGAGCTGATGAACTACCAGAGATCATGCCCGTGATTTTTGTGGACTTGGTCCCTTTCCTCAAGCTAAATCTTACAGACAGGCCCGAGTCCAGGAGGTAAAATGATAAAAACAGACCTGCTGTAGTAGGGGGAGGGCACAGAGCCAGGGCAAGCCCAAAACCCTGCTGTTGGCTGCCTTCCCTCCTGACCTCCTCCTATGTCTCATTTGAAAACCATGGTTTAAGTTAAAAAAGTCAATTGTCAGGTGAGAAGGAAAACACAAATGCAAAGAAGGCAAATGATTCATTCAAAGTTGCTCAGTGAATTAGAGGTACAACGTGGGACTACAACTCCTGCCTTCTGTCTCTGCATTTAGTGGCATTTCCAGGCTCCCAGGAAGCCTTCTGTACTTTGTACCAGTCTGTCCTTGTTGATGGTCCCGATATTTGATGACCTCCCTCGGCAGGCCCAACAATCCTTGCTAGGTATAGACCGTTTATTTGCTGATCCCAGAGGGGAAAGCTGTGATTCAGGCTCCAAGGTCTAAGAATTGCAGACTTAGTTTCTAGTCTCCTGATGAAACTTCTAATCTGGGTGCCAATGGTGTTTCTGCTGCATGGACACCTGCCCACACAGCCTGATTAGAAATTATAATGATGACGACGATGAGTCTTCCAGGACACCCACGTTCTTTGCAAGATATTTCTGCTAATCGTCTCTACCAGAATCATTTGGAGAACTTTTTTCTCTGAGGTTCCCCCCACTTCTAAATCAACAAAAAATGCTGGTCTAATTCTGGTGAAGGTTAAGATCTGTCCTTACCATCCTGGTGTGTAATTTGTTGTGCAGGGAATCCTAGACCCTTGAGTGTGTGAGGTGATAGAAAGCACCCTGAGCCACATATAAGGAGATTTGGGTCCAAGGTTTAGCAGTGCCAAAAATTTCCTGTGAGCCATTAGTAGAGGTTACGTCTCATCTCTGCAATTACACTCCTACTCTGTTAAATGGGCATCCAATTCTCTTATGCCTCTTTACTAGGATAACACTTGGTGTTGTTTAGTCGCTCAGTCGTGTCTGACTCTTTTGTGACCCCCATGGACTGTAGCCCACGTGGCTTCTCTGTCCATGAGATTTCCCAGGCAAGAAAACTGGAGTGGGTTGCCATTTCCTACTCCAAGGGATCTTCCCAACCCAGGGATTGAACCCACATCTANAAAAAAAAAAATTCTCAGTGAATATGCTGAGATTTCTGTTACAGTGCTAAGGCTTTGAGAAGGAGTAAAATGTTTCCAAAAGTCCTTTTCCTTTAATAAAGGACTTCAGCTGATGTACCAGACTCAGACAGTCTTAACTTTTATTCTTATTCTTTCTCTCTCTCCACCTTTCTCTCTCCCTTCCTCCCTCCCTCCTTCCCTTCCTCCATCCATTCACTCACCTGCCCACCTAATGCAGCTACCTACCTGTCTAAGGAATATGGTAGAGTTAGTTGCCATTATGTTTTAGGTTTTGGTTGGTTTGGTGAGCCAAATCAACTGAGTCAAAGAAAAACTGACGTTTGGAAAAAAGGAAAAAAAGAAAAAAAAAGTGTCCTGATTCATTGAAAAGAATTTTTTCCAGCCTAGGTTATACAGTTTTACAGACTCTTGGGATGGGAACTAAAAAGTCTGGACCGAATATCTGAACATCCTGTGAATGTGTTTGCTAAACTATTTTTCTTTTTAGCACAAATGGAGACAGACTCTTTTTTTCAGTAAAACAGAGCCAATATAATCTTTGAAACCTTCAAACATGATGTGGGAAGATGATTCTCTATATAATGTCCATCCAAATATAAAATTAAAATTTTTAATAATTAGCAAATATGTGAAATTTTCAATTATCAAGTTCTTTTTTGGCCAAGTTGGCCTTTCACATTCTATTCCTTTATTTACTTCTAATTAAAAACTTTTAAATTCAGCTAATTTCTAGCTTTCAGTGAGCCTTTTAACTCATCAAATATTTTAGAAATGTTTTTTAATTTATTATAAGAACAACAAAGAGCAAGAAGTCACTTTATGTAATGTCTTTTCTTATAGTTCAGTGTTGTCAGCTCTTTTCTTGATGGACTTTTGGTTTGTGTGGAAGCAGCTTGTGGGTGTTCATTCCCCATTAATGCTTATCTGTTGTTGCTGGGGTGTTACAAAAAGAGTAGAATGTTCTTTTATACACTTGACCCAGTTTCTGCTAATGTTAATATCTCACATAACCAAAGTGTATTAATCAAGGCTAAGAGAGTATGATCATATTAGTAATTGATCTGCTCCTTTTATTTGGATTTCCCCAGTTTTTCCATTAATACTTTTTGTCTGTTCCACAGCCCAATTCAGGATACTCCTCTGCACTTGGTCATCATGTCTTCTTAGTATCCTGTCTGTAATCATTTCTTAGCCTCTCCTAGCTCTTTATGGCCTTGGCACTTATTCATTGTGTTGGGTACTTATTGCACTGTAGAATGTCGCTCTGATGTTTTCTTAGAATTAGACTCTGTAGAGTTTGGGAAAAAAGTCTTTCTCATGGCTTCATATCCGGGAGTACATGATATTAACATGACCTCTTACTTCAGTTCAGTTGCTCAGTCATGTCCGACTCTTTGCAACCCCATGAACTGAAGCACGCCAGGCCTCCCTGTCCATCACCATCTCCCAGAGTCCACCCAAACCCATGTCCACTGAGTTGGTGATGCCATCCAACCATCTCATCCTCTGTTGTCCCCTTCTCCTCCTGCCTTCAGTCTTTCCCAGCATCAGGGTCTTTTCCAGTGAGTCAGCTCTTCGCATCAGGTGTGCAAAGTATTGGAGTTTCAGCTTCAACATCAGTCCTTCCAGTGAACACCCAGGAATGATCTCTTTTAGGATGGACTGGTTGAATCTCCTTGCAGTCCAAGGGACTCTCAAGAGTCTTCTCCAACACCACAGTTCAAAACTATCAATTCTTCTGCGCTCAGCTTTCTTTATAGTCCAACTCTCATATTCATACATGACTACTGGAAAAACCATAGCCTTGACTAGATCGACCTTTGTTAGTAAAGTAATGTCTCTGCTTTTTAATATGCTGTCTAGGTTGGCCATACTAGGATGTTAGTATTTCTATTGATCAGTTTTGTTTTTATTATGTTTTAACTAAAGATCATTTGTCTGGGACTGTTAATTCTCTGACACCTTGGCCCATTAATGGTGACCATCATTGACTAGTCTTTAAACTACCAGCTTCATTTTAATGGAAGAGCACAACTCCTGCCACAGCTCAGTTAGAAACTGTGATTCAGACATGAGGCCTATTTGGGGCTTGCTACAACATTTCTTCATTCCTTACCCTGGGACTTGCCTGGTTCTCTGCATTCTTACCTAGTAAATAACTCAGGGATTGGGACCCAACCTCAGAAATAAAATCTCCAACAGAAAGGGGAACACTAGAGAAGGCAGGAAAGAGTGTGCATTGGACTTCATTAGTCTTCTGGAGATGAGCCTTCTCCTTAACTGATGTGGCTGAATGGATGCCAGCCATTGCCATCCTTCATCCTATCTTGGCTGACACATGCCAGAGGGAGTGCTCTTCAGCATTTGACAAGGCAATGGAATCTTTGCTATTCAGGGATCCAAACCAGCAGTGATGAAGAGGTGAAGAGTTTCTTACTTCTCTTTTCGGTCCGTTCCTGCCACGATGCATTGCACATTTACTGAATTTTTATCTACCCTGTCTTATTCTCAGAGGATGCACAGTGGGTTTGGGAAGAGAAGTATTGATGACTAGAGTTGGAAAACAAATCTTGATTCAAGCCACAAAAGACTTTAGGGTAAAATCTCAGGCCCTCTATGAGATATCAGTATCCCAGTGGGTCAAGTGGCTAAGCTGCTATTTTGTGGGTAGTAATCCGGGTCCTATTTGGTTTTCCTCATCCTCACATATGAGATGGAGCGTTTTCTCTTTCTGACTTTGCCATCACAGTGATCTACAATCCTTGGTCTTGAGGTATAAGGCTTAGAGGAATACTTTGCAATATTGGGTGAGTTGGTTCTTAAGATGCTTGGGAGTCCAAGTATCTTAATAGCTATTGTAAAAACCTGAAACCTTTCTCCCACAAATGTTTCACTCTGTTCATTTCCTTGGAGGTGAAGGTCGAGGAGAAGTGGGAGATGTGTGTCATATATGACCAACCTCTAGTCACATGTGGCTACTGAACACTTGCAATGTGTCTGGTGCCACATGTTGAAAGAATAACATTTTGTGTCTTTTTGTAAAATAAATGGCTTTTTGATATTCTTTTAAAATGTGATGACTAGGAAATTTTAAGTTGTATGTGTGGCTCACATCATATTTCTATTGGACAGTGGTTAGAACCCAAGAAGAGTATGAAGCACAGTGAATTGACCTTGTGTTCTCTGAGTTCTAATAATGTTGGCATTAAAGGGAAAAGCTTCAAGAGTCATGATTTTCATTAAAAAAAGTCTGATTCAGAAGAATTGGCTCATTTTACATGATTGCTTGGACTGGAGAAGAATCTGACATTTGGTATTTTCGTAATTGAGAACATAACTTGCTGACTTACAAAAAAAATCACAACATTTTGTGCTTGGCCTCAGGTACCAGACTTTGAGCTCTTTGAAAATAGGGATGGTGTCCTTTCTCTTTTACCATCCTGTCCCTCCAAACCACATACTAACTAACACACAGAAGGTAGTTAACCTGGTATTTGGTGAGCAGCAAAATAACTTTCAAAGAAGAGAAAACCGTAGGAAGCTACCCTATATTTATGGTTGGAGGAGAGAAATACCCACCTTAATAAGGCATCTCTTTTTCTTAAGACAGCCATCAAAAGTAAAGAACATTGATCCAAGTGTTTATTTTACTTCTTGATTTAATTACCATTCTCATCAGGTGTTGCTGTCAGCTGTGCATATGATAAAGGATCTTTTCAAAATGCTTAACCTCACCATCCCCCTGGGTGAGGGTAAGACAGAAAAAGATGCTGCTTACACAAATTAACCCTCACCTTGTTCAGATATGAAATCTAAGGGCCTGAAGACTGGATTATTCTTGTTTTTCCTCTTGTTTGATCCTTTTTTTTATCACTGCCTATGCTATGGAGGATCTAGAATTAATAATGAAAGATGAGTTTAGGCTTGGACTGTATTAAATCTTCATCTCGTTTTTAGCTTTCATTCTACTTCATGCTGAGCCAGAGCCTCTGTGAACACATGACTTACAGGCCCTCACTCTTCCATTCCATTCATTCCCTGTCTTCCTCCTTCAGTAGACGCCCTGGAGCTGGGTGAAAGAGCAGGCTTTGTTCTATGTTGCTATTTGGCCTGAGCCCTGTGCTGGGAAATTCAGGAGGAGCCTCCATGGTTTTTGATTTTACATTATGCATGGTTCAGACTCCACTTAATCCGTGAATCCAGACATAGTTAAGGGCATGTTGCCTCAGTTGCTTAGTTGTGACTGACTCTCTAGGAGTCAGTCATGGACTATAGCCCACTAGGCTTCTTTGTCCATGGAATTCTTCAGGCAAAAATACTGGTGTGAGTTGCCATGCCCTCCTCTAGGCCATGTTCCTGCACCAAGGATCGAACCTGGTCTCCTGCATTGCAGGCAGATTCCTTCCCATTTAACCTACCAGGGAAGCCCCTTGGTCAGAGGCGAGACTTACAGAATCTATGATGGCTTTTTTGCTCACTATTCCTAATAAAGGCCTCCGGAAAGAGGTTTTTTGGTTACATACAGCCTTATTTTTTGAGAATATTAGAAGCTTTGATTCTTCTGCTGAACAGAATGGAAGATAACAGATTTTCTTGCAAGTGCATATATGGTGGTGGTAAATGAGTGGAAAAGTACGGACCTTGGAGTCAGAAGACCCATGTTTACTTCCTAGCTTGCTATTTTCTGGTTGTTAGACTCTAGAAAACTAACATATCATCTCTGAGCATAAATTTCCTCATCTGTTCAAATTGGACATTATCTACTTCACAGGGCTGTCATGTGTTAATAAAGGTGCAGGACTTATTTTTGGAACCAGTCCTTAGACTTGACAAACACTAAATGAATTGGTTTTCTCACACAAGTCTTTGTGATTTTCCTGGTGACAGACCACTCACCATTTTCTGTCTTCCTTTGGAGATGGGGGAGGAGGGCACTGGGGGTGATGATGTGGTAAAATCCACTTTAACTCTAGCTGTGAGAAAAAGAGCAGGGAACATGCGGTAAGCAATTGCTTCTAAAAAGCTCGGACTAAAAGCACTTGATGGATTTGTGCTGGTTTCCCGGTAGACTCATCTCTGAACTGCCCGCATAGCACAATTAATAGTTATTACTCAAGAAGGAACAAATAAAAAAAGAGAGAGTGCAGGCATAAAAACATCCTTTCATCTTCCTGAAGACAGTCCCCTTTGTCAGGTCCGTGGAGCCATACCTGTGAATCATCCTGGGAAAGCACAGTGTGGGTGACTAGAAGGAAGATCTTGTGGTTCGTTTCTTACCCACTTCCTGGGCTGGGAGCTGTCTATGCTCATCTTTCTTATCTGCTGATGCTTTGTCAATATCCACTACCGTTCACAATGTATCTTCACAAACAGGGGCCTTTTTCTCACATCCTCACTCAAAATACGTCAGTGTGTAGACAGCCTGTTACTTTCTGGGCAGAAAATGTTGGAAGGCAAAGAAGAATGCAGTTGAGAAGGTAAGCCTGGAGCATGAAAAGCACTGGAGTAAGTGTGTAGAAATGGGAATGTGAGTTGAGCACAGAAACACTCCAGCCATGCTTGTTTTGTGAGCGAATGAAATGAGTCACAACCTTGCTCCAGACTGGCCACCTGACCTTGGGCACTTCACTCTGATGCTACTAGAGTCCCTGGATCAAGGTTTGCTACTTGGAGTCTTGAAGCTTAGATTAGAAAAGAACCCTGACTATGAAGATGAATGCCCCAAATGGGCATCTAATTCTCCTATGGATTTAACTTTGTAGGCAGAATGGAAGTGACAGTCACGGATTATAGGGTGTATTCCTGTGTTTGAATTCAGGTGACACAGGAGTGATTCTGGGGGAGCTACATAATGTCTCTGAGTTTCAGTTTTGTCTTCTGTGAAACAAGAATAGGATTGTTGTCAGTGCAGGATATAGCACATGGTATAAAGTGCCTGGCACAGAGTAAGCTCTCAAGGGCTTCCTTGGTGGCTCACACAGTACGGAATCTGCCTGCAATGCAGGAAACCTGGTTTTCATCCCTGGGTGGGGAAGAGCCCCTGGCGGAGGAAATGGCAGCTCACTCTAGTATTCTTGCCTGGAGAGTTCCATGGGCAGTGGAGCCTGGCAGCTACAGTCCATGGGGTAGCAAAGAGCCAGACATGACTGAACGACTAACGCTTTCACTTCCATTGTGTTTACTACTGTTATTTTTATTATTTATCACCACAATCATTTTCCTTGACCCTATCTTATAGGGATAGACTGTAGCTACAGGAAATACTAGCTGTGAAAGTGTTTTGTGTTAGAAAGATGGAAACTACTATAGAATGAACAAAGTTGTTAAAGAAAGCATGAAATCCATTCCACCACCTTCCTTTTTATTTGTACTCATGGATTGTTTGGCTTCAAGTCTTGGATATTATCTTTTTTTTTTTTTTTGGCTACATCTCTGGGATATTCTTCCCTTTTCTCTATTCTACCTATCATTACCCTAAGACATGTTCACAATGCCTCCTTCTCAACTGGAGTTCCTGTGTCCAGACTCTCCTAGAGCCCTGGTTGTCAAAGTGTGGTTCTCTGAGCAGCAGTATCACCATCAAGCCTCTCAGCTTGCTAGACATGAAATATCTTAAGCCCCACCCAGACTTGCTGACTCCTGGGGCACACTCCCTATTCTGTTGCAGGGCCTGTGTCCAACCCCACTTGATACCACCTGCCACTTTTGCTCTGAGTATATGCATGCTTGTCCAGTGTGTGTTTGTTCTGCCTCTGGAATGTTTCCTGATTCTGATGGTTCTTACCACTCTTTTGCAAGAGCTGGTTAAGAGACTGAGCACGTACCATGGAAAAGCGTGAGTAGAACATTGACCCAATCCAAGTCACCATTCATAACCTTGACAGTGGCGATAGAGTCTCTGAAACGGTCTTTATACTGTTATGATTTCCCCTTGTGACCTTTCTCCACACCTGATGAGTGCATAGTATACACGAGGCGTTGCTTACAGTATACTCTAATGGATTCAGTTCAGTTCAGTCACTCAGTCGTGTCTGACTCTTTTTGACCCCATGAACCACAGCACGCCAGGCCTCCCTGTCCATCACCAACTCCTGGAGTTTACCCAAACTCATGTCCATTGAGTCGGTGATGCATCCAACCATCTCATCCTCTGTCGTCCCCTTCTCCTCCTGCCCTCAATCTTTCCCAGCATCAGGGTCTTTTCCAGTGAGTCAGCTCTTCGCATCAGGTGGCCAAAGTATTGAAGTTTCAGCTTCAACATCAGTCCTTCCAGTGAATACCCAGGACTGATCTCCTCTAAGGCAATTGAATTATCTCATTCTTTGTCTTCCTCTTGTCTTAGGATGTCAGCTCTCTAAATGTGGGGACCTTGTCTGTTGTCACTATATCCCCAGCCTGTGGAAGACTGCCTGACATAAGAGAGGAACTTGGGGAATGGTTATTTAGGAAATGAATGGGTCCCAGAAGATTATCATTTGAGAACAGACCTACATTCAAGGACAGAAGAATCTCCTTCCTATTCCAGCTATGTTCTAAGAGAAAATAACTTTACGTGGGTATCTTTAGTCTAAGAGGTGGAACAAACATTGGAATGTGATTAGGACTTGCTCTAGTGGCCTTGGATGCACATGCAGATTCTGTCTGAGAGAGAGATCCTTGGGTGGTGCCTTAATGAGAACAAGTCTTTTAAAGCCTTAAGTTTGGTGCCTGGCCTGGTTGGAAATACAGGGCCTTCTGACTGCTATTCTTTGTGCTCACGTTGTTGATGTACGTATACGAACCTTTTATTATTATGGACTCAGTCGGCAGTAACCATGGTGAGTAGACCTATCACACAGCATTTTTCTGAGTCAGTTTAAAATGCTGACAATTAAATATACCGTACTCTTTTAAGCGATCCATCAGTCTCCCTTGTTGTCATGGTGACCAGAGTATATTTAGAAATGTGACAAGTACACTGAGTTCAATTGCACTTTTGCCAAAACATAGTTTTGCAGCTAAAATTGAATTTCCTGATTGAAGATCCAAGTGCTGTTAAGGGGGCATGATCATTCCTATACATTATTCTGGAAGCATAACTTACATCATTATATTAAGTCAGCAGTTAAACTCTTATCAGGCTAGTAAGATATTGACACTAGAAGTTGTTATACTTAGAGATGATGAAATAAAGTGAAATAAAGATCTATCTTTTTTTACTTTAAAAATGAAATTTGGGCCTCTTCAGTATAACCAGTTTAATGATGTATTCTTTTATACATTTATAAAAATTTGTAGATAAATGTGCATATGTCCATTCCTCCAGATTATATTTTATATTTAAAAAGCTTATGAGGGACTTCTCTGGCAGTCTAGTGGTTAAGACTCCCTGCTTCCACTCATGGGGCAGGGGTTCAATCCATGGTTGGGAAACGAAGATCCTGCATGCCATGTGGCAGAGCCAATAAATAAATAAATAAAGAAAAACACTTATCAAGGACCTCCTCTCTTCTATTTATAATCCATCCTTAGCAACATTAGGACATCTTTTTTCACTTTTGTTCTGACTTCAGATTGACAAGCATCCTTATTTTTCCCCAAACTCACTGCTTTTGGGTTTCAAATGGAGTAAAGAGACCTTTTGCTCAAACAAAGGAAAAGTGAAAGTCTCTTTTGTCTGGTCAGGAACTTGGTTTGAATCTTCACTCTCCTTGTGTCTTGTCACCGCAATGCTAAGAATCATGCTGATTATGACCTGCTTGCTCGTTTGACCACAGATAGTTTAGGGAATTATGCAGTGGCCAGGTCATTATTATAACTCTGATTTCTTTTCTGGTCAAAAACAGATTCTTGTTCTTTTTTAATTTTTTTAAAGCAGAATGCTACTGCTGCTGCTAAGTCACTTCAGTCGTTTCCGACTCTGGGTGACCTCATAGACGGCAGCCCACCAGGTTCCTCTGTCCTTGAAGGCAGTATTCTTCTAGGCAAGAATACTGGAGTGGTTTGCCATTTCCTTCTCCATAAAGCAGAATGACATTTTGTTAATTTATTTATTGACTACACACTGAGGCTTATAGGATCTCAGTTCCCTGAACAAGAATTGAACCCGGGCCACGACAGTGAAAGCCTGGAATCCCAACCACTAGGCAACCAGGGAACTCTCCAGACTCTTGCTCTTGAAGTGAGAAACAGTTGCTTCTGGATACTTCTGCTTCTGTGTTTCCGTGGAGCTGAATGCTTTGGTAACTGGGGTTGATTTTAAGTCCTTGATAATATACATGTTAAACTTTCTATTTCTTTCATTTTCATGGCAAAGTCTGTTTCAGTAAGATTTACTGAGTCTTTACTATATGCAGTGCGGGCACTGTGTATACTAAGTTCTTCAGTGGATCATTTCATTATAGTGACACAGTGATCTTGAATGAGTCCTATTATCATTCTCATTTTACATTAAAGAAGCAGGTTTAGAGAGATTTTATATCTTGACCGAGAGCACACCTTGAGTAGTAATGGAGTCTGGATTCTGATCTACATGGCATATTAACCAATATACCCCTCATGGAAGGCACACAGTGAATATCTGTTGACTAATCAGTGGATTAGTCACTAATCATGATGAAGTTTTATGTCCATGTTTCAGTGTTTCTGGGGCTCAGAAACACTGATAGCGCACTTGGTAAAGAATCTGCCTGCGATGCAGGAGACCCTGGTTCGATTCCTGGGTCAGGAAGATCTGCTGGAGAAGGGATAGGCTACCCACTCCAGTATTCTTAGGCTTCCCTGGTGGCCCAGCTGGTAAAGAATCCACCTGCAGTGTGGGAGCCCTGGGTTTGATCCCTGGGTTGGAAAGATCCCCTGGAGACGGGAAGGGCTACCCACTCCAGTATTCTGGCCTGGAGAATTCTATGGACTGTTTAGTCCATGGGGTTGCAGGTCGCAAAGAGTCTGAACAGACTGAGCGACTTTCACTTTCACTTCAGTGTTTCTAAATACTAATGTGGCAGCTGATAAAGGTAAACAGATAGCAGGATCTGAATGTAGAACTGAGCCACTCTGTGCCTGGAGAATCCCATGGACAGAGAAGTCTGGCAGTCCATAGGGTTGCATCGAGTTGGACATGACTGAACTGACTTAGTATGTTGCACGAATCTCCCCTAAAGGTTTGGAACCAAAAAGTATGAAGCAGTAGGGGAATAGACATAAATCCCGTCAAGTCCAGTAGTTCAGTCTCAGGACCTATTTACACTCTTAAAAATGAGTTTTTATTTATGGGAGTCATAGCTAATGCTGTTCATTATCATAGAAATTAAATTAATTACAAAGAAATTAAAGCCAATATTTTAATGAAAATTATTTGTATGAAAATAAGTTTGTTTTCCAAAATAAACAAAAAATTACTGAAAAAAATTGGCAACTGGAATCTTTGCATTAAATTTTTTGCAATATGTATTTTGATTAAAAATTTTGAGGAAAATCTTGAAGGAATTTGCAGAAAGAGAGTAAAAAAGAAGTAATCATGGATTTTTTTCTTTGATACTATACCAATATATGACGAGTGGTAGTTTCTTAAGGTTTAATTGCAATGTGAAATATGAAATCATATCAATTAACCTTTTTTATAAAACAACCCATTATATTAAAATCTATTGGTCTTATTAAAAAATTTATTTTGGATGCTAATTTACAATATTGTATTGGTTTCGCCATATGTCAACATGAGTCTGCCACAGGTGTACATGTGTTCCCCATCCTGAACTCCCCTCCCACCTCCCTCTCCATACCATCCCTCTGGGTCATCCCAGTGGACCAGCCCTGAGAATCCTGTATCATGCATTGAACCTGGACTGTTGATTCGTTTCTTGTATGATATTATACATGTTTCAATGTAATTCTCCCAAATCATCCCACCCTCTCCCTCTCCCACAGAGTCCAAAAGACTGTTCTATACATCTGTGTCTCTTTTGCTGTCTTGCATACAGGGTTATCGTTATCATCTTTCTAAATTCCCGATCTTTGCCTGTGATTGTGTAACATCATTTATTACTTGTTTCATGGAGTTGTGCATATCTTCCAAATATTGAAATGTTTTGTTCTTTAGCACTTTAAAATAATCACATTCATTAATATCACTGCTGATTTCATCAGCAAGAGTATTTTAAGTATTTCAGTTCAGTTTAGTTCAGTCACTCAGTCATGTCTGATTCTTTGCGACCCCATGAATCGCAATACGCCAGGCCTCCCTGTCCATCACCAACTCCTGGAGTTCACTCAGACTCATGTCCATCAAGTTGGTGATGCCATCCTGCCATCTCATCCTCTGTCATCCCCTTCTTCTCCTGCCCCCAATCCCTCCCAGCATCAGAGTCTTTTCCANTAATAAAATTAAGAATTTTTGATTCATTAAGGGCAGTATCAAGTGAAGCAATCCCCTTGAAGCCCCTCTTTACTGTGGGTGTTTGGTGATGAAAAGTACAATGACTTTCAGTACCTTTTGGTGACACTTCCTTGATTCATGTTAAAACTCCAGTCATTTTAACCCACACATTGCTTTTGTACTATTGGTATAAATGTATACACAGTGAAAAAAGTTCAAAACATAATAATGAACTTTCAGCCCCTTGGAAGGGTCTGGAGGACCTTTACTTTAGGAATTTAACTCCTAAGTTTATGGATCACACACTGAAAGCCACTGATCTAATCCAGATTTAATCTGGATCTAATCAAAGATCTAGTCTTTGCATTTCATGAGAAAGAGGAGCTGGAAAAGACCAACCCAAGACAGCCCCACCAGTTATGGACAAGAACTCAGTACATTTCTCCTTTTTTCTTTTGATTTCCTGTTTCAGTTTCAGAAATTTCAAGGTAGATGTTTGTCAAGTTCTTTTGTGAATATAATGATACGAAAGTGAAGTCGCTGAGTGTCCAACTCTTTGCCACCCCATGGACTGCAGCCTCCCAGACTCCTCTGTCCATGAGATTTTCCAGGCAAGGGTACTGGTGTGGTTTGCTATTGCCTTCTCCAGGGGATCTTTCTGACTAAAGGATTGAACCCAGGTCTCCTGCATTGCAGGCGGATGCTTTACCCTCTAAGCCACCAGGGAAGCCCCCAGTGATACCAAAATATATAATTATTGAACATATTTAGGAAGATTTCTGTATTTTTGCATATTAAACTCTTTACATGGTTTCCCTACTCTGTACCACTCACTCTTCTGCTTTTCAATATTTCAGTAGTCACCACCACTGCCTCTGTAATCAGAACATGCTTTGTCTTTGCCAAATGGAGAGGAGGTAAGGGAGCAGTTGGGTGCTTATTCATTTTCTGGTTTAGAATTCCAGTTTGTGGGGAAAATAGAATCAGTAAGTGTGCTGAAGCAGCCATTTCTTTCTTCACTTGGATTATTAGTTAAAAGTCATAGGAAAGGAAACGGTACAAACAACCATTATCTTTCATATCACAACAAGTCATCTCTTTGGCCAATCAAACCCAACCTTCAATTATCTATTAAAGTTTCTCTCTCCCTGCAGGAGGGATGTTGTCCAACAAAATTACTCTTAATTTTGCTTTTGCTTATGTTAATATTTTATGTGATCTCTTTTCTTCCATAAAAATTGGTCAGGTTTTGAAATCGTCATGAAGGATGCTAACAGGCAGTAGAACCAGACTTAGGTATTGAATTTTCTTTTTAGTACCTTCCTCTCCTGTTTTACAATAGTTTTGAGGGATGTTGGGGGTTAAAAGCAGTTGCAGTGTATAAAAATGAGTAAATTTGGCAAAATATAAAAAGAGGTTTGCAGACTCTCAAATGTATTGTTCTCTCATCTTCAAATAAGTTGGATATTCTTTTGCAATATGCCATTTCCCCCTATTTCTTATCCAACAGTTGCTCACCTTCCCTTTCCTCTGAACTCTGTGAACAGAGCTTTGTTTTCTAACCTTCTGATTCTTCCCTTGTGATTCTCATGACCCTTAAGACTGATCAGATTTGGCCTCATGTCACCCCTGGTGGTGCTAGTGGTAAAGAATCCACCTGCAATGCAGGAGACCTGGGTTCAATCCCTGGGTTGGGAAGATACCACTGTAGGAGGGTGTGGCAACCCACTCCAGTATTCTTTCCTGGAGAATCCCATGGACAGAGGAGCCTGGAGGGCTACAGTCCATAGGGTCACAAAGAGCTGGACATGACTGAAGGGACTTAATATACATACACCTGTTGATCAGCTCTTCTCTAAACCAAGGACTTTGGTAACTCTTTTTTTCTTTCTGCAAAACTCTTGTTTCCTATCTGTAGTCACCTGAAAACCATTGAGTCTTTTCTGTTTCTTTTTTAGAACTCCTAGTTATGGTTTTTCCTAGCCATGTATTAGGCTCAAAAATTGCCTAGCAACAGTTCTATCTCTTGACAATGTTTTCTGCTTCCTTTTTGGAACCTCTGGAGCTTGGGTTTGTCCTGTGCTTAGTGCATCATAGGAGCTTCATGGATGTATTGAATGGATGTTATTTTTATCCAGAGATCTCTTCTTCAAAGGGCATTCTCCAGATTTTTATCAGTGATCTGAACTGTTGTTTATCTCTCAGCTGAGTCTCTGAAACCCAGAGCTCCACTGGCCTGTCTTCTAAAGCTGACTCCCTCTCATTAGGATGTCATGCATGCCTTTCCTGGCAGATGGCCACTTAGCCTCTACTTGAACACTTCTTATTCTTTGTGAGGTGATTGTTTCTACTACTGGATAGCTTATGTTTAACAATCTCCTTTGCATTGTTCTGAAACTGAAATTTCATAGTTTCAACCCTAACAGTTCTAGCATTTCAGATTTTTCAAAAGTATCATGATTTATACAGGACACATCCTTAGATACCCGAAGATAGCTTTTTATTCCCCATCCATCTTTGTTCCTTCTTCAGTTTTTTTCTTACTGCTTGTATCTTGATCCCTTAAAAGGTTTGGATGCTCAAATTCTTTATGCCTTCCCTATTTCATATTACTTTCTAGATTTCCATCATGCAGTCCAATTCTAAGAGCCTTTTTTAAACCCACTTCTCTTTTTTTGTTATACTGAGAACAGTGTGAGTTTGGGGCCCTAAAAGCTGCAATGTGAATTCTAATACCATAACTTATTTGGTGTGTGAACTTCATCAGTTATTCAATCCTTCTAAGTATTCCTTCACTCACATGCAAAATGGATGTATAATGACTTCTAAGAATATTTTTAAGGATTAAGATATGAGGTGCTTAGCTTAGTTATTGAAACATAGCATGTTTAATAGATATTTCTTTTAGCTTGATCAACTTTTAAGAAATCTTTCCTTTTTAGGGGAGGGCTTCCCTTGTGGCTCAGCTGGTAAAGAGTCCACCTGCAATGCGGAGGACCTGGGTTCCATTCGTGGGTTGGGAAGATCCCCTGGAGAAGGGAATGGCTACCCACTCCAGTATTCTGGCCTGGAGAATTCCATAGACTATATAGTCCATGAAGTTACAAAGAATTGGACACGACTGAGTAACTTTCATTTCCTTTTTTTTTTTTTTTAATTTTATTTTACTTTACAATACCGTATTGGTTTTGCCATACATTGACATGAATCCACCACGGGTATATATGAGCTCCCAATCCTGGATCTCCCTCCCACCTCCCACCCCATATCATCTCTCTGGATCATCCCCGTGTACCAGCCCCAAGCATCCTGTATCCTGTATCGAACATAGACTGGCGCTTTGTTTCTTACTTGAAGTATACATGTTTCAATGCCATTCTCCCAAATCATCCCACCCTCTCCCTCTCCCTCAGAGTCCAAAAGTCCATTCTATACATCTGTGTCTCTTTTGGTGTCTCAGCATTTCCTTTTTTTAAAAAATTGAATTAGAGTTGATTTACAGTATTGTGGTAGTTTCAGATGTGTGCTTATATATTTACATATATATATGTATATAAGTGTATATATGTATATCTCAACTCTTTGTCTTTGATATTTTTTCCCCTACATATGACTTTTTTCTTTTTTATAAATCATTATTTCAAGAATCTCTCCTTTTATAGTCTATGGGAACTTGAATAGATTTTGTATCCTACTGTTGTGTGACTCTTGTACAAGTATTAATCATTTTGAGTTGTTTCATAGTGCTTTTCAGGTCTACTATATCCTTGTCAATATATCTACTATATCTACTTCTCAGTATATTCATTCTATTAGGTTTTGAGAGTTTGTTATTGAAACTCCAATTAAAAATCTTAACTATTCTACTTAAAAATAATTAAAATATATAGTGGTACTATATGCAACCTTGTTCTGTATTTTCCAAGTCTCCTGTAAATGTGTTATCATATTTTCATAATTAAAAAATGCTATACAATAAAAAATAGAATCTCTCCTTCTCCTCTCTCTTTCTTTCTCCATTTTCCCCTGTTTCAATTATATTTATAATCTTAAAAAGAAGTCCCATTATCTCTAGATTTGTTTCCTTCTTTGTTTTTTTAATTTGGTTTATCACTTAGCATGGTTTTCTTGACAATCATTGTTTTTTTCTAAATTAATTTTCTCAGCTCCTGCCTGCATTTCTTTTCATATCTTCAGCCTTTACTATTCTTACTGTGAAAAACATTTCTTCACCCCTGTACTGGGTTAATGATGGCTAGGCCATTGCAGCTTACTTAACTCTTCCCTGAACCACTCCGTAGCTTTTAGAATCATTTAGTTGAACAATATACTTTTTTTACATTAACTGTTCAATTAATTTAAATTCACCCAATACTTGCTAACCTCTTGTTATATGGTATGTATTGAGCTTAATGCTATAGGAGTTACGTAAAACACTTTTATCATTTGTTCATTTAGCCATCCAGTAAATATTTTCTTGCTTACTAAGAATCAGATTCTTGATTTGGGGTTTGGTTGCAAGAAACTGAGTTAGACAGGATTTTTTTCTTCAAGACACACAACCGAGGAAAAGTTAGAAACCAGTGTGGTAATTTTGTTGTTGTTTAATTGCTCAGTCGTGTCCCACTCTTGCAATTCCATGGACTATAGTCCACCAGGCTCCTCTGTCCATGAGATTTCACAGCAAGAATACTGGAGTTAGTTGCCTTTTTTTTTTCTCCAGGGGAGAAACCCAAGGATTGAACCTGCATCTCCTACTTGGCAGGTGAATTTTTTTTACTGCCGAGCCACCTGGGAAGCCCTGGTGTCAGTTCTAGTGATCTATATGTGAAATTAGGCTTTATGGTTGTCTTTACAAAGGCTGCTTCATCACACGCTTTTGGGTCAGGAAAAGCTTCATAGCAAGAGAGACACTTAAAGGCTTGATAAGAGCTTAGAGTCCTCTGGAAATATAAGACCTATACTAGGGTTTCATTATGTTTGGTTATAAAGCCAGCTTCTAAGTTCTGTGTGTTATCATTGGCTTCTCCCCTCCACTCCCCTGCTTCCCAGAATTGCATACATTCAACATTTGCCTTTTTTTTCCCCCTTGTTTAGTTTAGAACCAGTGTTTGGGACCTAATTATACTTCATGAATGCATATTTCTATATTCTAAAGTGGGAATAATGACATAAATACATACAAATAATCTCATGATGCTAGGACACTTTACAAACTCTTTCTCTATCTATCATTTCATTTACTTCTAAAGAACAGCTTGCGGGTTTCCCCAGCGAGTATCTTAAACACTGTTACTGATAGATATTAGACAAGAATTAGCACTGAATAATTATGTGTGGAGGATTTACAAATAATTTTTTCTCTCTTTATTTCAAAGCGATCATGCTGTATTGTCTGATTTTATTTAGATCATAAACCAGCTTTGCCCGTTACCAAATATCTAGGAAAAAGTCTTCTTTTTCACTCTGAGGCTCAGGTTTGTCACTTGCCAAATGGAGATATTGCAACTATTACTATTCACCCCATTGGATTAGGTGAAGAATAAAATCATTATTTCATGTGAAAGAATAATGTGTATATCTGATCACAACTGAAAACACAATAAGTGTACTTTTTGAGTGACCAGATTGTGAACTACTTTGTCAAGGTCAATTCAACCTTAGTAATTAATTTTCACTTGTTTCTTAAACTTTCTGAGACAGCTGCATGTCTTGCATGCTCAGTTGTTTAACCTTGTCTGACTGCCACCCCATGGGCTGTAGCCCGCCAGGCTCCTCTGTCCATGGGATTATCCTGGCAAGAATACTGGAATGGGTTGCCATTTCCTCCTCTAAGCTACACATTTTCCTTATGTCCGTCTACCCAGTAGTGACTGCAGCTAAGTGCTGTATGTTCAATAAACACTTGTTGATTGGATTTTTTAAAATACTGGTCTTCTGAAGTCCAGTGCTGGAAATTTGTGAGCTACTTACATTTTTGCTTTGGATTCCTAAAGCCTCTGATTTAATTTCTAGATTATAAGTTTTCCGTTGATAGAACTCTTATAAATATCACATGAAGAAGATGAGCATTACCTTTAGACCAAAGCAATTTACTTTTTAAAAATCTGATTAATTTCAACACAATCAGCCAGGATGTCAGAAGATCTCAGTGTCTTTGATAGATGCTGACAGCTGAGGAAATTAAAATCAGGGAGGGAAGCAATTATATACTGGCAAACATTACTTTAATGAGACAACCAAATTGTTCATAAGCCACAGAGAACGTTGTATTCTTGATAAGTGTCTTAGGGTATCATTTAAAAATGTTCTTCATGTGGGACTTGATGTTGGGAGTGGAGGACATTCCATGTTTGTCATTTAATACCTTTGGCCTGATCTCACATTTCGATTACTTTTGGGGTCAGACTTCCTAATAATCGTGTTTAAGATTATGATGTTGTTTAATTTATAAGTTATCGTGTCACCACCACTTTTATCAATTCATAAAACTTACCGAAATGCACAAAGTCTAGACAAAATAATGTTTGGCTTTTCCACAGTGGTTTAGGGATAGCCATGGTCAAGATTCGTAGAAAGAGAAACAGAAAAATGTATATCTCATACAACTTCTAATTGAAAAGATTTGGGAATTGTAGCACTAAAATCAGAATCAAGGTCCTCAATTCCCAGTCTACTGTTCTTTTTAAGATAGCACCCCTTGTTCAGAATAAATGTCTGGCATTACAGGACTGAAGACTTACTTCAGTTTATTTGCTTAGAGCGTTTTTACAAGGCTCTGTCAATTGCTTATTTGTACTATAGCACTTGTAAAATATCAAATATTAAGGGGCATCTATACATTGGCCTTAGTGATTCTCATGCCAGTTGGTTGGATTTTTTCTTCATAATGTCAAGATCATCACCTAAAGTTATGTTGTCTAAAATTGTTCAGGGGTGGAATGGTCGATCCATTGTTCTCTCCAGTTTCTCCCCAAAATACAGTAGAAATGATCAATTATTTTATACCAGCCCCAGCTCTAGGTTTGTTGATTCTTATTTTGCTTTGATCCTAAGAAGATCATGGCATCTGGTCCCATCACTTCATGGGAAGTAGATGGGGAAACAGTGGAAACAGTGTCATTCTTTATTTATTTGGGCTCAAAAATCACTACAGATGGTGACTGCAGCCATGAAATTAAAAGATGCTTACTCCTTGGAAGGAAAGTTATGACCAACCTAGACAGCATGTTGAAAAGCAGAGACATTACTTTGCCAACTAAGGTCTGTCTAGTCAAGGCTTTGGTTTTTCTTGTGGTCATGTATGGATGTGAGAGTTGGACTGTGAAGAAGGCTGAGTGCCGAAGAATTGATGCTTTTGAACTTTGATGTTGGAGAAGATTCTTGAGAGTCCCTTGGACTGCAAGGAGATCCAACCAGTCCATTCTGAAGGAGATCAGCCCTGGGATTTCTTTGGAAGGAATGATGCTGAAGCTGAAACTCCAGTACTTTGGCCCCCTCATGCAAAGAGTTGACTCATTGGAAAAGACTCTGATGCTGGGAGGGATTGGGGGCAGGAGGAGAAGGGGACGACCGAGGATGAGATGGCTGGATGGCATCACAGACTCGATGGACGTGAGTCTGAGTGAACTCTGGGAGTTGGTGATGGACAGGGAGGCCTGGCGTGCTGCAATTCATGGGGTTGCAAAGAGTCGGCCATAATTGAGTGACTGAAATGAACTGAACTGAACTGAATGTGTTGAAATTTTTTAAGTTAGAAGTTGATCATATAAGTTTTTTGTTTTTGTTTTGTTTTTGTTGAAATTGCTTCTGGAAATGAGAAGGGCTTTCTTGAGAGTGATGGGATGGGTGATATGACAAAGGCTGCAGCCTTGCCAGGTTTTGGGTCAGTAGTCATACAATCCACAGAGGCAGCCAAGGATAACTGACTTCACTACTAAGATGCTGGAACTGGATTCATCACTTGTCCCGGATGCCTTTATGGGTCTAGAGGAGAACCCCACTGCATTAGCAAATACTTGAGTTACTGAGGACACGTGCCTCTCAAACCGTGTGAGAAGAGGCTGGTGAATTTCTTAGCTGGAAGGTTTCAGCTCTTCTACAGTGTGAGATGAGACTTGCTGATGCAGACCCCTTTACGAAAATTTAGTGGTACAGCCTTGTATTGTTTCTGTGGCTTGTGTTTCGATAGCTTGCCCAAGGATGTCGCATCTCTGAAACTTCACTCGGGAGAGCTGAGAAAGTGTTGATGGTAACCCTGCACCGAACACTCCCTCAGCTTAGTAATGTGTCACCTTCTGGTTAGACCACAGATGTGAAGTCTTTCTCCTTTCACTTGCTAGTGAAGTAGGACTCAGTAGTAAATGTGCCTTGGCCCCTTGACAATAGACTTTTACAGGTTATATGCTCATTTTACCTTTCCTTCCAAATAGAGTGCTCTGAAATGGGAGGCTGCATCGTGTAGTAGAAGCGTCCTTATTCGTTTGGGGATCAAGATACAAGGTTAAACTTTTATATGTTTCATATTAACCATGTGATGTTTGAAGTTTGGCTTCCTGATCAGTAAAATTGGGGTAATATGGTTTCGTTGGGGTTATGTCAAGGATGATTTGAGATAACATGATCATGAAATATTTTTCAAACTATAAACTATAGTATTACAGATGATTAATATTTTTCACTTTGGTGGCATATGGCAAGAATTTCTTGCAGAATATAGTATCAATCATGCTGTATTCCTAATCATCTGATTTAAGGCCCTATATGAAAGTGGGATATATTAATAAAACTTCTGAGAGATCTTTGAAAGTGAAGTGAAGTTGCTCAGTCGTGTCCAACTCGTTGCGACCCCATGGACACCAGGCTCCTCCGTCCATAGGATTTTCTAGGCAAGAGTACTGGAGTGGGTTGCCATTTCCCTCTCCAGGGAATCTTCCTGACCCAGGGGTCGAGCCCAAGTCTCCTGCACTGTAGACAGACGCTTTACTGTCTGAGCCACCAGGGAAGTCCTGAGAGATCTTTACTTCTCAACAAATCTATCCCTGTGTTAAAACTGACCCCTTGTTCTTGCACTCTTATTGCAAGCTCTATTTCTCTGAACCTAAAGCATGACAGGCACAGGCTTTAGATTGACCTGTGATAAATCTGCAGGCTTTCCCCTAAAGCAGTTTCTTTTGCTTTTTGGTTGAGGGGATACATGATTCTTCAATTCTGAGGCTTTGTCATGTGGAACAAAAGTTCTTTGTGATGCTGGTAGGTGAAGTCATGTAGATTGACACAGATAAATACTATGGTATTTTAAAACTAGAGACCTAAATCAAGGAAATACCCAACCCAGAGATACCCTCTATTCTTGTGTGCTTAGAACATTATTCTTTGATCATATAAGCATGGGCTTATAGGAAGGAATTTTTGTATACCATTTTGTTGACCACACCATCAATGCTTATAGATATGAAATAATGGAGGAAAATCTTCGCCCCAGAAGTTTAACTCATCTTTGGCTATGAAGTGGGTATTGTATGTCTCATTTACATATAAGGAAATTGACACTTGGGGGGTTTAACTAACTTGCCTAAGGCCATTGGTAAGAGGCAGACAGGTCTGACTGGTTCTAAATCCTATGTGTTTTCCCCATTTCCTCATGTCAATCAAATAACTGGTTTTATCTCATTATTTCCTCCTTCACTAAGTCTGGTGGATCAAGTCAATCAGTTGTCTGTCCTCATATTTTCCCTACCTAATATTCTAGATGTAAAGGAAAGCCCACTGGATTAACAGGCAGAGCTCAGAAGGTACGAACTCTCATCTTGCCATGTATTGTACTGTGCAGTCTTGGGCAAGTTACCTACCTTTTTTGAACTTCAGTTTTTGTATCTGTAAAATGAGGAAAATAATATCCATTCACATCTGTGAATTTAACCATGATGGTTAAAGAGATGTTGGTTCCTTTCTCATCCTTCTTATCCTCTGTGAGCTTTTGTTTCCTCACCTATCAAGTGGTAGAATGATCTCTTCTTGCTTCTTTACCAGGTTGACATGGACTGAAATGAGATAATGAATGTGAAAGTGTTTTGTGAAACCAGAAACTGCTGTATAGATAGAAGAGTTTATGTTTATTAATGAATAAATAGAGCTTGCAAGCTAAGTGTAACTTCTCCCTGTTTTGTTTACAGACACTAGCATTGCAGTTTGCTGGCCCTTGTGTCCAGTGATCATTCCAAGAAAGAGCTGTCCAAGGTAAGAGGGGCTTGGTGTCATCCCATTTATGAAATGCTAATAGGCCTCTTAACTAATAGTGTTTAAGGTAGAGTTCACTCCCAACAGAAGAAATATGAAGGTATTCCAGGGACACCAAAACCTGAAAAATGGCCAGGGCAGTGAAGTGCTTCCCCTCTAATGTTTCCTTGATTTGATTTCCTTTTTAATTCCAGCTTTTTAAAACTTCATACCTGAAGCAGAGAAGTATTTGGTAACATGGAAGTATTGAAGTGTCTATAGTATGCCATCTCCAAGGATGTTCTTATCTAGTGCCTTCTTATATCCCCAGCTAGTATGTAGCAGGAGGGCTTTCTCCAGTTTCCTGGTCATTGATGGGATGCATTTTTCACTACACTACGCTGCCACTGTTACCTGGCTCTGAAGGAGTGAAACTACTAGTTGGGTCTGTCAGTGCCTCTTAAGTTCAGTTCCGACTCTGTGACCCCATGAATCGCAGCACGCCAGGCCTCACTATCCATCACCAGCTCTCGGAGTTCATTCAGACCCATGTTCATTGAGTCAGTGATGCCATCCAGCCTTTTCATCCTCTGTTGTACCCTTCTCCTCCTGCCCTCAATCTCTCCCAGCATCAGAGTCTTTTCCAATGAGTCAACTCTTTGCATGAGGTGGCCAAAGTACTGGAGTTTCAGCTTCAGCATCATTCCTTCCAAAGAACACCCAGGGCTGATCTCCTTTAGAATGGACTGGTTGGATCTCCTTGCAGTCCAAGGGACTCTCAAGAGTCTTCTCCAACTCCACAGTTAAAAAGCATAATTCTTCGGCACTCAGCTTTCTTTCAGTACCTGTCTCTTATACACATCTNCCAAAGAACACCCAGGGCTGATCTCCTTTAGAATGGACTGGTTGGATCTCCTTGCAGTCCAAGGGACTCTCAAGAGTCTTTTACCAAAGGGGAAATGTGGTGAGGATGGATAAACTGGGAGATTGGGACTGACATGTACACACTGCTATATTTACAACAGATCACCAACAAGCACCTGCTTATGTACAGCACAGGAAACTCTGCTCAATATTCTGTAGTAACCCAAATGGGAAAAGAATTTTTAGAAAAGAACAGATGTATGTATACCTGAGTCACTTTTCTGTACACCTGAAACTAACATAGCACTCTAAATCAACTATACTTCAATATAAAATAAAAAAATTTTTAAACAATTTGTAGTAGATGTAGCATATTATGTGGTACATATTAGGTATGAGGTAATGTGATATACCTTGATGTGCTGTAAAAAATAATAAAATAAAATGATTAAAGTTAATTAATTCAATGGTCTCATAATACTTTTCAGTCCTGGTCCCTCTAAGACAGGCTGGAACCTGGGACCTAAACTTATGGTCACCAAAGGGGAAAGGTGGGGGGAATAAATTCGGAATTTGGGATTAAAAGATATACACTACTGTAAACAAAATAGATAAATAACAAGGTCTTGTTGTATTGCACAGGGAACTATATTCAATATCTTGTAATAACCTGTAAGGAAAAATAATCTGAAAAAGAATAAATATATATTATTCTATTTATATAACATATATATAGTACATGTATGAATCACTCCACTGAACTCCTGAAATATTGTAAATAAACTATATTTCACTAAAAATACATTTNTTTTCCACAGTTTATTGTGATCCACACAGTCAAAGGCTTTGGCATAGTCAATAAAGCAGAAATAAATGTTAACATTTATTGAAGGAAGTCTCGGAGCCCATCATGTGTACAGTATTTGCATCCATTTAAAACACCCCTGCATTGGGATACTTTGTACTTGAGAGATTTATTCTTCACCAATTACAGCTCCTTCGTTTAAGATGCTGTTTTCCTTAGGCCAAGTTTTTGTTTCTTAGCTCACGTCTTGCCGCTTGTGTGGCGTCCTGCCTAATCTTAACCACTCTTGTTTCCAGTAGAAGGCGGGAGCAGCACCGCGGGGCCCAGCTCGCTTGAGTCGACCCCCAGCCGTGAGTGCCCTGGGGACAGTCCCCAGTCCGTGAGCACAGACCTGCCGTCTGCGGCCTCCAGCTTGGGCAGTGTCGTGGACCAGTCCAGCACGGGGTCTCCTGACCGGGAGAGCAGCCTCAGCGGGGAGGCTGGCGGTTTGCTGCCGGAGTGTAGCGACCCCGAGGCGTTCAGTGTCCTGGAGGTGCCCCTGCCCGCCCCCAACCTGCTGAACGGAAGAGCCGAGGGGAGAACTGAAAGCCCCCTGGGCGACGGTGAGGGCGGGACAGAGCCCCCCGGTAGGGCAGGGAGCTCCTCCTGGCGTCCGGCGGAGCGTGCAGAGGACACTGAGGACATCGTGGAGCTTGAGGAGGAGCCTCATCCTGCGGACAGTGGGCCGGGCAGCGTGGCGGAGGCCCGGGGGGACGGGGCCATGCAGCCTGATGGCCCCCTGGGCGCTTGCTCAGAAGCCTGCCTCCTGGACTGGGCGCCAGAGCCTTCCCGCCTCAGNCGTCGTTTAATTTCATGGCTGCAGTCACCATCTGCAGTGATTTTTGAGCCCAAATAAATAAAGTCTGACACTGTTTCCACTGTTTCCCCATCTATTTCCCATGAAGTGATGGGACCAGATGCCATGATCTTCGTTTTCTGAATGCTGAGCTTTAAGCCAACTTTTTCATGCTCCTCTTTCACTTCCATCAAGAGGCTTTTTAGTTCCTCTTCACTTTCTGCCATATTACCTGCACCCGAAACATCTCTAAAGGACATAATCTAAGGCTATCAGAACAAAACCCATAAAAATATAGGAAATGAGTTAGTCTTTTGAAACCCAGGACCTGTAGTACCTGTATTCCACTCTCTTGGGTAACCAGTGTAAATGAATTAGAACTGTGGCAGAAGATTTCATTCTTCTTGAGTTTGTCAAGAAAATGGAGACCAGTTTAAAATAAAAATAAGAAAGCATACAATTTGTTTTAGGTGTTTAAGAAAGCATAAAAATTTTTAAATTTGCAAGATGTGTGTTTTCTTCTGCAGGTAACCAGTTGATATCTGTACTTCCCAGCTAACTCTGCTGTGTTCTCTGTAATCTTCTGGAAATCTTATCCAAAGAGAGGTGAAGTAGTCGCTATGGTGTTCCTAACTGCAGGCCCTATAGGATAGCACCTTTGTGGAAGACTTGATATCAGTGTTTAAAATTCTGTAAACATGTCTCCAGATGAATATTTTGATTATCTCTTTGATATTTTCTTTACATGATCTTGAACTTTTTTTTTTTTTTTTGAGTTTGTTGGAGTCTAGTTGATTTACAATGTTCTGTTAGTTTCAAGTGTACAGCCAAGTGAATAAATTATACATAGACATATATCTGTTGTTTTTTAGATTCTCTTACTATATAGGCCATTGCAGAGTGCTGAGTAGAGTTACCAGTGCTATACAGTAGGTCCTTATTAGTTATCTGTTTTATATGTACAAATTTAAACATAATTTTAATTACGCAGGCCTTTGAGCAAATTACGGTTTGTTGGTGCTGGCTCATATGTGCAGGAGTTGCAATCTAGAAATGAGTGAAAAGTTTGGTGTCACATTAATATGGTTTTCAAAGCTAACACTCATCATATACGTCAAATAAGAAGACATCATGTATGAGCAAGGCCAGTGAGGGACTGTGAAACTCTTCTATGACCAAATCAGACTGTGAAACTCTTCTATGACCAAATCAGATCTATATGCCATTTGTGGTATTTAGATTTTATACTTGTTTCTACAAGAAAGTTACTTAAAAAAAAAAAAGGGTGGTAGCCAAAAATATAGGAATGACTCCTGCCCATCTTTTTGTTCCTCTCTAGTACATAAAATGCCCCTGCAAAAAAATCCTTTCTTATATACCTCATATATTTTCAGGAATAACACATCAGAAAAGAATGTACTGTAGACAGGTGATAGCATAAATTTTGGTAGCTCTGTTAGGCAGAGATCTGTTTGTTCATTTAGTAGCTACAGTTTTTATATTAACTTTATTCCAAATGTAAATTGTTAAATCTTAATAAAATACTTTTTGAAAAGTGGTTAACTATGCCCCTGCTTCCCCACTGAAACCCATTTGAATGTACAAAGAAGAGTTCAAGCAAGGCTGGAAAGGTTATAAAAAACTGCTCTTGAGAAAGGAATTTCATATATATCTATCTATTATCTATGTATTATCTATCATCTATGTATTATCTATCATCTATCATCGGTCATCTATTATCCATCTATCTAACTATTCATCTATCTTTTAAAATTATTTAAGTGGATTTGGTGTGAGGAAAGAAGGATAAAAACTTCTCAAATAGCCTTTGGATGATAGAGAAGTAAATATTCTGAGAGCATACTCCAGAAATTTAAAATAATCTTATGGTAATAATTGATGTCAGTGTCAGTAATGAAGAAAGAATAACAGTTTAAATAAATAATTAGGCTTGACGGTAGCTGTGTCAACAGGTACCCACTTAATGAGTGTGATCATTGTTTTTCTCGGCTTTCAACGTTGATCCACTGACTGCGGTGCATTCCCTGTCCCGCTTCCAAACCAAGTCTATTTAAAGCTGTACTTCATGGAATCTGAAACTGTATACCCTGTTTACTATTTAGAGCTGATACCCAATGTTCTTTAACAGGGAAGATCTTACTTGAGTAAGAACAAGCTTCTGGCCTTTGGTAGACCGTTGATTATCCTTGTTTTCCATGGGGTGATTCATTAGCGAGGATGAATAATGCCCAATTAATTCTCACAGACTTGTCTCTATTGCTAGAGTGAATTGGTTATTATAATTTGATGGAAACAGCTCTAGTCTGCCTTAAATCAAAGAAATCAGCTGTTGTTATTTGAGGTGGAGTTAGAGACAGTAGTTACAAGTGAAATTATGTTCTTAGTTACCTGAATAGAATCTCATTGTTTGCAGGAGTGAAGTAATGCATTATGGGTTATGTTCTATGAACCAGGTGTTATGAAAATCTATTTGTACTCCCAGCTCTGACTGTGTCATCTTGGGCAAGTCATTTTCCCTCTTTGGGGTCTATTTCAGCATCTGACAATAGATAGAGTTAGACCAGTTGGTCATGGTGTTATTTCTAGTCAAATGTCCTAATGTTAATTGCTATGATTTTATTTCTTGGTCAGTTCTTTCTTCCTCCTGCTGCTACTTTTCCAAAGTCATACAGAATCTATTGTGAAAATTGTTTTTTCAGCTTTTATTTCTTCTACATACCTAAAAGGCAGTTAATGATTTGAGTTTTAGATTGGACAGTGATTGAACATTTATGCATTGGTTGTATCTCCCCTAGCAACATTCATTTTCTAGTTAGAAATCAAAAAAGTCCATTTTCCTCTATGTTTTTCTGCTCCATAATCTCGGTCTCAGTTTTAGAGGCTGTGGTAAACTTCTCAACTAGCCATATAAAGAGGTTCCTCTTCTGTTGTTTGACTTTTCTGGGATTGAGTCAGTGACCTGTAAGGAGAGGTCAGAATATCAAAGACAGAGGGGGCATTGAGAACCAATCTAGACAAAATTTTACAGATGAATTTATTTGCGAAGAAGAAATGGAGACACAGATGTAGAGAAGAGGCATACAGATACCAAGTGGGGGAGATGGGATGGGATGAATTGGGAGTTTAGGATTGACATATATACACTACTATGTATAAAATAGATTACTAATGAGAACCTACTGTTCAGCGCAGGCAGCTCTACTCATGGCTCTAAGTGAGAAGGATATCTAAAAAAGAGGGGCTGTATGTATATGTAGAACTGATTCGTTTTGCTGTACAACAGAAAGTAACACAACATTGTAAAGCAACTATACTTCAATAATAAAAATTAAAAAAGAACCAATTTAGCGAAATCCTTTCATTTCAGAGATGGACATTTTGGGCTCAGGGAGGGAATCTGATTTGTCTAAGGTATTAGTGGCAGATCCTGGGCTAGAATTCTGACTCCTTAGTTGCTGTTTTAGGAGAGGAATCTCTATATGTGAAATGTCCTTTCTCTTCCCAACATTTAAAAGGACATTATCTTTCAGGCAAAACAAATCACATTGCCAGCTCAGGGATGTGAGATGCCCTTCAAATACGTGGATGGCATACTCTTTCGTTCATTCCGTGAAGCATGGGATAGATGATTCCGGCTGCCTCTGCTCTCTGTGTTTGTTAGGAGTCTGTGGTTCTCTTGCAGTTCTTCTTGACCCTGACATCACCACTGTTCCCTCCTGTCCTTTTCTAATCCAATGAATTATAGGAAGCTAAGGATGAGTTCCTAACTGGCTGTGTACTGTGCATAGTTGGGAACATTAATAAAGAGAAGACAGATGCAGGATTAATATGCAGGAGAACAGGAGAGTAATAGGCAACACAGTGAAATCTAGTTCAAGGCCTGTGGTTCCCAGTTGCTGTGCTACATAAGATTAATAGCAACATCTCTCATCCTTTCAGACCTTCTTTCTGCCTTGCTCTTGTGGGACTGGGCTGGGACTGAGGAACAGCTGGAATGATCTTTTCCAAAACCAAACTAATTTTTTCATGAGATTTCCAGGTCCAGAGAAGAGAGCAATAATTATCCATCATCTGGAAAATAACTTAGAGGCAACTGGGTCTAAACACTTACCTTGTACTTCATAATACTGATGTACAGAGCGTGGAAATCATTTTACTGGGTCTGAGGTTCGAATCCTGGCTTTACCTTATTTTCTGTGACTTTGGTGAAGGCATGACCTTCCTTCCTCTGAACTTCAGTTTCTCCATCTGTGAGATTGTAAGAGGAGGAGGAGGGTGAAATAGAAGATGTCAAAGGTTTCCAGAATCGTGATCCTGAGTCTCTGACTTGCCTAAGGTCCTGTAGCAAGATTTTAGCCAAGCTGAATCTTAGATTCAGAGCTCCTTTCTTTGGTTTGGAGTGCTCATCATGAATACTTCCACTGCTCATGCTTTCTAAACCGCATGCTTGTATCTTTCAGCCTTGTTTTATTAAGTAAACTTTTTCTCTCTCCATTGGCAGATCCCTCTGTCAAGGGACTTGCCTAAGGCAGTCATTATTAATTTGTGTGTGTGTGTTTAGTGGTAAGGGAGAGGATTATGGAAGATTTGGAATCTATGAAATAATTAGAAAATACACATCTGTATAGAATGTTGTCTACAATTTCACGAGGTTTGTAAACTCTCTAAAGGCCATACCTAGGTTCTAGGTTAAACAAAAGATATTTTTCAGTGTGGGAAGTCTGAGACGACATTTTGATAACACACATTTCCTTTGCTTTTGGATTTCTCCCACAACTTACTTATTGTTTCTCTCTGAGTGTCGGACTCATTTATGACTGTGACTCTGGGCATTTATATGTTTCAAACTGTTGAGTGATGTTTTAACATTCAAACTCTTACTCTGTTCGCTTTATTCATTTATTTACTCTATCACTCAAACGTACATTTAACCCAGAATCTGCTAATTGCTATCAATTTTAATACATCATTTCACTGAATCTCATAAAATAAAACAATATTTTTCCCACTTTTCATATGCGGAAACTTGAGCCCAGAGAGGTTGAGTAGTTTGTCTAATGTCATATAGCAAATGAATGCAAAGTCTGGAATCAAATCTAGATCTGTTTGAAAATATGTGACTGCATCTAGAGACAACAGACTTCCCAGGTGGAGTTAGTGGTAAGGAACCTGCCTGCCGATGCAGGAGACATAAGAGATGGGTTCCATCCCCGGGTTGGGAAGATCCCCTGGAGAAGGGCATGACACCCTACTCAGTATTCTTGCCTGGAGAATCCTGTGGACAGAGAAGCCTAGCAGGCTAGGGCCCACAGGGTCACAAAGAGTCAGACATGACTGAAGTGACCTAGCATGCACGTGCACAAGAGATAACAATGAATGTGAATAGGGGCAATGAAACTATTCTATAACCTATAGAAATTCCTAGTAAAAAATAGTCAGTGGGCCCCTGAGGAGTACAGTGAATGTGTGCTCTGGGAGTTTAAGAGGGACAAGCTTATATATCCTGAATCTTTTATATGATAATTCATTAATTAAATGCTCTTCTGGTATCTTAAGGCAGGATAAGAAAAGTTGGGCAGTTGTCTAAACTGCATTATAAATAACTCATGTTTTCTCTTTTCTTGCATACTTCGATCAGGTTAGTGGTCTGAGAGTCTCCAGTTTTGTAAGTGAGTGCAGGAGGAGGTGGTGATTATAGAGTCATAGAGCCCTGATCACACTGCAAGTTATCAACTGAATTGGAATTTCAATGCTTTGGGGAATCCGTTTGTTGTTTTCTCACTGTTATATTGAGCGTGGGATTTTTACCAGAGATAGACTTCTGGCCATGCACAGATCAGCACAAATGCAGATGTGAGCAGCGAGGATTTGGATCGTGCCAAGAGGTAATGACTGCCACATGTGTGAAGCTAATCTCAGAGCCTGGTGACCCACTGAGAGTCTGTGTGGGAGCCCTGAGAATGAAGGCTGGTGTTAGACATTTGGAAGAGGCCTTGGAGGTTGTCAGAGGCAACACCTTCGGGTGGAAAGATGAGGCCCGGCGAAGGGGCAGCAGCGGGTTGAGAGCAGAGCGAGAACCAGACTTCATACCAGTGCTCTCCAGTAACAGTGCCTTAAATTTCCTGTCTTCCATTGGCTCATGCCCCCACTTGACACTGGATTGGGAATTAAGTGTTATTAACTACATAACTTTGGAAGTATAACTTGATTTCTTTGAGTCTCAGTTTTGTTGTCTGTAAAATGAAAATCACACCCTATTGGCAGAACTTTTGTGAGGATAAGGGAAATACCATTGTGCTGTACACCACGCTGAGGTGTTATCTCACATATGCTTAACAATCCTTATCATAGCCCAAGGAGATAGGCGTCCTTATCATAGGTGTGCTAAGTAGCTTTAGTCATGTTGACTCCGTGTGACCCTGTGGACTGTAGCCCACCAGGCTCCTCTGTCCATGGGATTCTCCAGGCAAGAATACTGGAGTGGGGACAGATATATGTATCCTATTCTTCTACAGATTCTACTTCCCAGCTTCGTTTTGATACTTTTCAGTTTGTTGCTTCTCAGAATTTGGTCTGAAGACCAGGAATGTTAGCATTACCTGGGAGCTCCTTAGAAAGGCAGACCTTGGTTCCCATTCCAGACATCCTGATCAGAATCTGCATTTTAATAAGATTTCCCAGGTAGTTCTAGGCTCATTAGAGTTTGCGAAGCAGTTTTTCCACTGGAGACCAATTCAGAGTCTGTTGGCGTAGGCCTCTGCTGACATTGACAGGGTTGGAACCAGTATTCTGGACATGCCTTCGCCATGCCTGGAGAGACAGGAGGGAACCCTTGTCAAGCAGCTCCCTGGGAGCAGTGGAAGGCTGGGTTGCAGGAATCCAGCAGGCTTTATCTTTTCAACGCCCTTCATTTCCCCAGAAGTAGTATTCACCAGGGGTCAAACTGGGATTGGTTCCCAGGCTTTGGACTCCTAAAGTCTGTGTTCTTTTCATTACACCACCATGCCTCAGTCAAGAGGAATGCTGGGCCGTGTGGACCATAACTCTTGATTCCCCATAGTATTCAGTATTTCCACACTGGCTGTTTTACTCTATTACTCAATTCCTAGAGGGGAAGAATTTAAAAAAAAAAAAAAGAAAAAAGCTTGAGTTGAAAGCCAGGATCCTGCAGCTTAATCAGTTATTTTCATTTTTTAATGAGGGAGACTATTGTGAAATAAGTAATTATTAATTACTCAAAACTAATGAAATATTTTAGTTTCCTTGCTAAAAAAGCATATGGAAGCTAAAAGAAAGCATATGGGTGTTTTTCGGGAAGCATATTGGTGGATGGACAAATTCTGGCGGAGCCAGTATGCCTTTGCTGTCTGGCTGGGGCCATCACTGCGTGCGCTGGCATCTGAGTCCTCGTGTGTTTGGAGGGATTATTTAAAATTCCCATCTGATGTGTGCCTTAGGTTGCCTCTGGAGTTACACAGCTCTGCCTCATAAATCTTTCTGCCGTGTTTTCACTCCGTTATTACTGGTGGAGTGTCACTCAGTATAAAACCTTTACCATCAGGGGGCTGCCATGCTCCTCCTTTCCAGATGTTTCTCTTTCTCTGCAGTGGCCCAAAAGGGCCTGCCCAGCTGATGGTTGGATATAGAGACCTTGTTTACCTGACGGTTTACCATAGCATCCTTGGACCTCCTTGCTCCACTGAGGACCATCTGGGAGACCTCTGGGCCCCGTACTGAGTATCTGCACTGCAGACTTCTCCTTGTGAAACCAGAATGGTGATTCAAATGCAGGTCTGCTCAGGGCTGTTCAGCATTGTAGTGCATACCCTCCTCCTCGCCTTTTCTTTATGTCTCTTCTCTCTTGCTGTGTTTGTGGATCTGGTAAATGGCTTGATGGGTTGGGAGGTGGTCGAAACTCTTTTTGGCCACTCTGGTGATCCAGGCTTGTGACAGTTAGAGCCAGCATGCTATGTTTGAGAAGGTACTTGGCTGAGAGTCAGAAAACTGAGGTGCAGATTAACCTGACTTAAGCAGCATTTCCTTAGCACCTATGAAGTAAGGTGGCTCACTAAGACATGGAAGGAGGGAAGTGGCAGGTGTGTGGAGATGAACTTGATGCAGGGCCAGCCAGGACTCAGTGTGATGTGTGGGCTCAGAGATGAGACTTTGTGAGTGAGAGAATGTGGGAGTTCTTGCTACAGGAGGTTTCTTATAAAAGCAGGGGCTGGAACTGGCTTTGAAGGATGATCGAGTGGACGTTGATGGGATATTACAGAGGCTTCAGAGGGATGCTCTGGCAGGCAAGAATCAGCTTGAGGCAAGTCCCCAGAAGCAGGTGAATACCGTTCCTGCCCAGAGAACTGGGCACAGATGACAGAAATGTGTAGTTGAGAGAAAGCACTTCTTCTCTGGCAGACTTCTGTCTCCTCATCTGTAGAGCATACCCTTTGAATAATTTGGTTCTCAAGAAGCCTCACGACGTTCAGTTGGTCTTGAGGCTACTGCATCTCCAAAGACCTACCCCATCTCTCATCCTAAAGCCAGATAAGCATTTAGCTAAAGGCTGGTCACTCATAGTGGCGATGGAGCAGGGCCCAGAACCCATGTGTCTTATTTCTGACTTCATCACTCTCTCTGTGACCCACAGGGCATTAAAACGATGAGTGGTTGGGATGACCATTATTATTCTAATGGTGTGAATGTGTGAAACACAGAATTTTAAAATAATCTGCAACATAAAACAAATGAGATATTTCACCATTTTACATACCTTTTGACCCTTCCACTGGAGATTGTCCACTCTTATAAAATGCTTCCTTCTTCCATTTTGCCTGTGTGGGCTTTGCTTTCTTGCCTGAACAAGCAGCACACATCTCTCCTCCTAGGGGAGCCATCTCTCTCCACCCCTTGGCTCAGTTAGTGTTGGACTTTGTTTTATTTTGTATTGCCACCTTTTAATGTTTCCTCTTATCTCCCACCCCCTATACATGTATTATGAGGGTTCTGAATCTAGGGACTATATTCGGCTTCTCTGAATTCCCTTTCACTTCTGGCACAGCACTGCCCATAAATCATTCTTGATAAAGAAACACACAATTGCGTTCTTCAACCGCTTTCCCCTCTGCTTGGTGCTTGTTTTTGAGATGGATGTGACACTTAGAGATTTATAGAATTTCAGAATGGGAGAGGAATTTAAAAATTCACTGTCTAGTTGAGCTCCACCCCAGGGAAGAAATGGCTTACCCTGCTGTACCTGCCCAGTGAGTGGTGGGTCTGAGAGTGGCACCCTCATCTGATCTAGCAGGAGAGGGGTGGTTGAGGCCTGAGCTCCTGCTCACCCTTTGACAAGTGTTGGCCGGGTTCCTTCTTTCGATGGAGAACTTTGGGAGTAAAGGTGGTACCTGTGACGCTGCTGCTACATGAACCTGATGGAAGCAAGCAGATGCTTAACCGGTGTCTCCTGTGATGTACTATGTGACAGGCCCATGGCAGGTGCTTTCGCATCATTTGGTTTAGTCAATCATTGTAAGTGAGAATTCCCCCACCCGTGCACGTGGGAGACAGGTTGTAAACAGGGCATTTAACCAAAGCCCTTTGCTGTAAACGCTGAAGAGTGCATGGTGGTGGATAGATTTTTGCCTGATGGCCAGAGGGCTCTTCACACTCTCAGCTGTTCTAAGGGTAACTGATGGGGGACAGTGATCAGAATTGTGGTGGGAAAACCTGTGTTCCCTGGAGTATAAGAGAAGATTCAGCACTCTCTCCTCTCCCCTACACATGCATCCCTGAGTCTTTGGAGGGATGAGACTTGCCTGCCTCCCACTTGGGGGTTGGTAGTATTGGATTGTGCTTGTTCTGGTTACATCTTACTCCTGTCTCTCCCTTGGCCTCCAGCCCCATTGAGTCTATTTTTCTATCACTCTATTCATTCTTCTTCACCCTGCTGTCTGTCTCCTGAATTAACCCTGGGTGGCCTCAGGTCCCAAAGGCTCTCCGATGGCAGACTCCCCTGGACTGGACTGTAAAATGCTGGCGGGGAAGACAGGACACAAATCTGTTAAATACACAGTAAAAATAGCTTCTGATCTATGCAACTCGGTATTAGGCAAGATGATATTAATGAAGTTTGAGTGCTGTTCTGAAATGTGGCAGCTGCACATGCAACTTGGCTGCTTTCCTCCCTACCTCTGGCAGCTTGCGAGCAGTGTTGCCATGGCACTCCTTGGGCTCTGTTTAGATCAGCTATTTTCTGAAGGAGTCCCTGACCTTCCCCACAATAGAAACTGTTGATGTGGTCATGTCAGAGCCCCTCCAGGAGCCCTGGAACTGGTGGGCCCCCAGATGTGACTTGGAAACTGCTGGAAGCTATAGGTCAGGACACAGACTTTGAACGTTTAGGAACAAGAAAGGCTGTTAAATGTCCTCTAGTGTCCTTTGATGAGGAGGATACTGAGCCTGTTGAGTGAAAGGGACTTGTTCAAGGTCGCAGAGTGAAGTAGGTTCAAGGCTGAGGCAGGAGCTTGGGTCTCCAGATTCTCTAATGTTCCGATTGTGCCACTCTTTCCCCTGCCTGAGGGCCCTCTTCAGCCCTGATGGCTGTGGATGGAGAGGAGACAGGCCTGGGGACATCGATGTCCCCAGGAAAGGGCAGAGGGAGTGAAGAGAGAGGAATGAGGAAAAGAGGGTTATGAATAGCGTGGGGGTGACAGAGGCCAGAGTAAATGCCCCAGGTACCCCTCAGCCCATTCCAAGAAACTCTTTTCTATCAGGTTCCACGGACTGGTCCACTGAGAAATAGATGCTTACAGAAGCAGGGGAATAACAAGGTCATGTTCTTGGTTACTCCGAACCCTTCCCTAACCTCATGTTAGACTTCACAAAACACTACCATTAAAAGCCACTGCCAGCACCACCGTCTTTGGGGTACTTTATTATACAGTGTTGAGTATTCTTTAGAGAGTTCACATGTGAAATGCTGTCTTCTCCACATGATAGCAGGATCTCAGGAGACAGAAACTGTGAGTCACATGGACACTCGTCCCTTCTCCTTGTCCCTTCTACCCACCCTCCCTCCAGTCATGACATCTGGCAGTGACCTAAATCACGTATGATGAGCATCCAGTAAATTTTTGTTGAGTTGAACTTAGTTGAATTTAGATGGCCTCAACATTTCTATTAATTGATGGAGTGGGTAGCCATTCCCTTCTCCAGGGGACCTTCCTAACCCAGGGATCGAACCCGGGTCTCCTGCATTACAGGTGAATTTTTTTTACCATCTAAGCCACCAGAAAGCCCAACAGATGGTGGACATTGCCAAATAAAGATTTGGGGGAATAATTGTCTCATCAGTTTAGATTCAGCGAGACTTCTTAGTTAACTCTCATGAAACTCAGTACACTGTCAAGTATTATTCTCGTTTAACAATGAAGAAATGAAAGACGGGTGACCTGCTCCAACTGAAAGAGTAAATGGTGGAATTTGATTTGCCTCTAGATTGTCTTTCTTCAAATGTTATGTTACTTCTACTCTACCCCGGTACTTATGGAGGGGTGATTTTTCCATAGACAGTGGTTTACCCTTCCATTGAGGAGTTCCAGCCTTTTAAGGTTATAACCTACCTCTTAAGAGTTTAGAAAAGTAAATATGAATTCTCGGATTTGAAACAGTGACTTATTATGCTTTGGACCACCTCAGGCTGATTTTTTTTTTTAAATTTTTTTCTCTGTAAGCCAAGGGAAAAATAACACATTTCTGTATTCTTTAATTTGCTTAGTTTGAAATAAACTTTGTAATACTCTTTGAACTTTTAATGCATTTGGATGCATCCAGAATATGAGGGAAAAAGGCCTTCTGCCCTAAGTGAATTGACTAATTGAGCTGTGAACAAAGTTAGACCTTGTTTTTGGTTATAAATGAAGGATGCAAGAATTTTTTATGCTGTAGCTGAAGTCTGGGTTTTTGGTATCGATGTTTTGCAGGTATTTTTCAATATTTGCCATATTCATAAGATGATATACTTTATGCTTTCCTAACTCTCATCAGATTTGGATGCATTTGGCTGATAACACCCTGCATCCTTTCTGAAAAAAAAGCATAAATGTGGAGTCGTCTTCCTTTTTTATGTATGTGCTTCGGAAGACCACACTTGTCTAATTTAAATTTCAGTACAGAGACAAAGCTTATCAGCAGTGAGCATAATATCTTGATATATATAGATCACATGTTTCCTTTTGTGTCTAACGTTCCAGGTGTTTAAGGAGGAGAATGAGTTGAATAATAATGGTATAATGTCCAGAGAGAAAGTTGAATACATAAAACAAATATGCTTGGAATCTATTTCTGTAGTGATGCATGTGTGAGATTAGCTCAGTCTTTTTATAAAGTTGTCTATACTTGAAAGTACATAATAACTTAAGAATTACTAGAGGAAATTGAAATCAAAACTTGGATGATTAGGGGGATGGATGACTTACCTTTGGTTTTAGAGCTATAGGTAAAGTGAAAAGTCAGGAGTGTATGGTTTGGTGTTATATGGAAACCAGATAGTATCTATCTATTTTCTTTGTGAAGAAAGCTTGGCTTGAGAATCTGAGTATTCTTTCAGACTTTCCCAATTACCTTAGCCCCCACTGATGCCCATACTTGGCTTAATTTGATTGAATCAGTTTACACTGAACAATGGCTTAGAAAACATGTTATTTATTATAAGCAATGCACATACACACTACATAAATAAAGGAAAGGAGAAGCAGCAGCAGCACTTGCATATGTGAAGCAATCTGCCTTGCTTTAGAACTGCATATGTGTGTGTCTTTTTGTTTAAGTAGCTTGGGAGCACCTTGGAGATAAGAGAAATGTTTTGTACATGTTTGTGATAATGATTTTGTGAACTCAAGTGCAGTAAATCAAAACAACTTTGGTAACATCTTTTGGCTGGAGTCAATAGACTTATTCAGAGTTTCTGTAGAAGTCATGCTATTACTTTTGAAATCCCTCTGCTTCATAGACTTTCTGTGGAATTACTTTAGAAATCCATCTGCCTACTTGCAAGAAAAATGGATAGTTAAGTAGTGCAATAGCCTGTTTACATACTGGCTCAAACTGTCACTGTCAGAAAAGGTTGCATATATTCTAAAATGTTACACAGCTAGGAAAAATACACACATATAATATATAGAGTGACTATATATGTACATATATATACAATCATATATATATGATCTGTTCCTTGTCACAATATTTAACCCAACATGCTATTTACAGTAATGAATCAAAATGTCAGTTTTAAAAATATGAAGTGTCAAAGTGTTCCCACGTTGCGGGAAAGTTTGATGTGACAGTTTGCTAATCATATGACTATTATATCAAACGTGTCTCACAGTGTTTTTTGCTTGGTGCTCTTTCTTGTAGGCACCTCACACTTTTTTCAGTGAATTCCAAGTTCAAGCTACTAACCCAGGGAACACATTTGGGTTACGTGTCTCCCACACCTCACACAAATGCTGCTATGTTTTCCTCTACTTACAGCTGAATGGATTTAACATCATTTCAGAGTAGTTTGATTTTGTGCCTGACACAGTTATGTATAGAAGCTAGAAGGAAAAAAAAAATTCCCCTACTGTAATTTTGCTGTTTTCACTGCAAAACCATCACATGAAACCTTGAGAGAAGAGCTGTTTTGTTTTTTTTCCAAGCTGGGTGTCTCAAGGTATGATTTAGTTGTCCTTACTCTTTGACCTTGAGTACATTTTTGAATTTTGCTTGGCACATTGGTTATACCAACTTCCATCCTAATAAAAGAACAGAATCCTAGAACATACATACCATATATATGGGAAGAGGCAGCATGGGTTCTCTCTGAAGTGTGGCTATGCTTCTTACTAGTTCTGGATACATGGATCACACTCAATCTTTGGGTCTCAACTTCCTCTGAAGAATTGTTAAGATTAAAATTAGATTAGATTAGTGAATTTTTAAATGCTCGCCTTCAAGGGGTCCAGAGCTCTGGGTGGATGTGTGACCTCAGATGAGAGGGTGCAGGGAAAGTGGTGAGGAATCTAGGCCCTTCTACCTGAGCAACCCAATCTTGCATCTGTTTTTAGTTGTACATAATATTTCATTTTGGAAGAGGAAATGGCAACCCACTTCAGTATTCTTGCCTGGAGAATCCCATGGACAGAGGAGCCTGATGGGCTGCAGTCCATCGGGTTACCAAGAGTCAGACAGGACTGAGTGACTGCGCATGCACTATTTCATCTAAGTAAAAGGTTCTGCTGCTTAAAAAACCAACCTGCCCACCTGTTGGCAGCCACTCTACTAGGTGATCTAGAGTCAGCGTTCTCTGGTTCTCCATTTCCTGAGAGATCACATGGCAATCGCACCAGCAGATCTTGACTCATCTGGCCTTAGGTTCTGCCTATGCATCCATGCAGCCTCCATGGAAGTCCTTACAATGGCAAAGCCTTCTCCATTGTGAGATTTGAGAGAAGAGCCACTAACTGAGGTCATATCTATGTCTGATTTTAATCCTTGCATCATTTTGGTCTTAGTAAACTTACTTTCCAATTGAGCAGATTTTTACATCAGCAAAAACTATTATTTAGAGCAAGTACAGACAAAAGAAGATAAAGAAGTTTTGGCAAGTATTATGTCTGCTTCTGGTCAAGGATGTGAATGCTATTCCTTAAACTGGAACATTTCAGCCAGTTTGGGGAGGAGGGTGGGCACCCACGACTTGAGATTTAAGTTCACTGTTTATCCTCCCTCCTTCCACCCCATACACATGCAACCACAACTGTCTCGATCCACTATGCAGGGCATATTCCTATGTATATTCCCCAGAATGATGCGGCAGGGAATAAAAAGTTGTGCATTACAAATCAAGGAAGAGACTGTAAAGAATGACAGATGGTCAAGGGACATTAGTAAGACTTTAGAAAAGCCTTTAAGTGTGAACATAATAAAATCAAATTGGGAAAAATATATCTCATAGATATAAAGACATCCTAAAAATGGGAAGGAGGGTTAATGTCTATTTTGTTAGACATTCAGAAGCATCATTTTCAAATTTCCTCAGGGATCAAATGATAGGATTGTTTTAGTTCTCCTAATATCTGAAATTGTGAAGGAAGAGGATAGTCAAATCTACAGTTCTATTGTGACTCTTTCTTATGGTGAAATGCCCGTTTGGTAACAGAATTCATAAAAACAGTGTGAGTGCCAAGACAGAATGTTCTTTTATTAAGTCACATATCAGCCACTGGGGATGCACCTGGGCTAGGGGGGAGGGATGACCCAAAATAAGTGTTTAGAATAATTAGAAAAAACCCAGGAGTGATTCCTGACTTGTTCCTTGAAGGATCTGGTGAGATGAGGCAAACTGCTCTAAACCTATTAATATTGAACACTAGAAATACAGTTTTCAGTGGAACAGGGAGCTTTTTATGTGTTGTTGCTGCTGCTGCTGAGTCTCTTCAGTTGTGTTCGACTCTGTGTGACCATTTGGACTGCAGCCTGCCAGGCTCCTCTGTCCATGGGATTCTCTAGGCAAGGGTACTGGGGTAGGTTGCCATGCCCTCTTCCAGGGGACCTTTCCAACCCAGGGTTTGAACCCAGGTCTCTTGTACTTCAGGCGGATTCTTTACCGCTGAGCCACCAGGGAAGCCCCATTTTGTGTGTAGTCTTGGTTAAAATAGACTAATATAAAAATACATATTCAAGGGATGGAGAGGATGACATGAGGGCAAGCCAAAATAACAGCACGTTTGCTCTCTTGTTTATTTACTTTACTTTTCCATGGGCTACGTCTGCCTCTCTTCTTTATTTCCTTGCTGGACCATAAGGACCAGAATTGAGAGCCTCGTCATGCTTCTTCTCTGATTCCAGTTGCCTAGAGTCACTCCTGAATCATCCATGAGCTCAGTAAATATTTACTGGATGAATGAGTGATACTGAAAGATAGTCCTTATTGAGAAACTATCATGATATTACTCGGGAAAATTCTGATCTGGCCACTTCTAAACTCTCTGGAAGTTTTATTAAATACTTACTGAGTTAGGCATCATTCTGAGCACTTTGCGTCGTTAACTCACCGAATCCTCACAACCACCCTCTGAGGAAGGTATTGTTATTACCACCATTTCACAAATGAAAAATTGAGAACCAGAGATGTTGCACAACATATCCAAGTTCGTGGCTCATGAAAGGTAACACTCAGGACTTGAACTCAGGTAGTCTGTCTTCAGCTGTTCTTAATCACTATGCTATGTTGTCTCTGTACTATCGGTATAATTATACTGGCCTGTTCTTCCCAGAGTGTTATGAGGCTGAAACAAGATGATAGGTAAGTTGAAAGTTTTAAGGAAAGGTGAACCAACTACTGAAGGTGAGACAGCACAGAATAGCTTTAATCTAAATAGAAAGTAGAAACTTGTTGAGAAAATTCAGAGAAGAAAAAGAATAATCACCTCTAATTGGGGTGAAGGGGAGGGGATTAAGGGGTTCTTAGGGTTGGCCTTGAATAAATGGGATTTTGATAAAGGGGGATATTTTCTAAGTAAATAGAATGGACAATGGAATAGAGGCACCGATGCACAAGGTGGTGAAAAAGAAGGCATCAGTTTATTGTTTTGAAAAGATCAGTTTAGTTTTAGCACATCCTTTTCAAAACAGTGTGCATTGGGGAACAGGGAAGGGAAGGGGCTTGTGGAGGAAGAGGAGGACGCGGAGAGTAAGGTAATGAATGGGAAGATGAAAAAGCATAACCAGTAACTGCCATCTTCATCTCTCTGGAAATTGACTCAAGGCACATGGATGACCCCTGCCTTACCTAGATCATGCTTTGACTCATTGCTTTCTTGTGTGTGGTCCATAAGTACTAATCCAGGGAGATACCCCTCTGAAAAGATTGGTCCCCACAAGCCCAGAGAATGCAACATACTCTGGCGCCCTCTTAGGCATTGACGATGTATATTAGCTTGTTAAATCTTTCAGGAAGCCCTGTGGGACAGCATTCAGCTGGCTTGCAGTTGACTCTGGAACTTGGTTTCTCCCTGTGAGCATCCCTAGTTAACATCAGTGAGTAGACACACTCTTGGAGACCACCAGCCCACCAGCTGGGCTGATCTGTGTCCACAATCCAAGATGCATCTGAGAGGAGAAGGAGATCCACTCTCAGGGCAGCCTGAAGTCCCATTATGAAAGGAGAAGTTGCACAGAGCACTCTGGCCTGTAGTAATGGTTATGTGTCATTTAGAAAGAAAGCTGTGCTCAAGATAACCTTGAGAACCAGCAACCCCTCTGAAAAAGTAAGAGTGAGAAGCAGGAAGTGAAGGAGCTCTAGTTCTTGAAATGGAATGTGGCTGAGGGTGATGGTTTGCCACCATGAGACCTCCCCTAGCAGGCTGCCTTGTGAACATTTATAAGAAAACACGCTTCAAGTCAGTGAGCCAGCCCTGGAGAGGGCTAGGTACCTAGCTCACTCTCACGTGTTGCATTGGTCTTAAAGGCAAAGAAAGGCAGTGGAATGTAGAGTGTTCGCTCCTTGACAGATACCTCACTTAAGGGAAGAGATAGTGTGTTAGTACTTAGGCATTTCTTTCCAGAACGTACCTGTTACCTTTTTTTTCTTTTCTCTGGTCTGACCTTAACTTTCAAGCATCACTTTTGAAATTTGTCACTCTTTGGAATCACCTGGAGCATCTCGCCCTCAGAGGTTATAATACAGGAGGTTTGAGAACACAGTGTGGGAGAATTTGTATTTCTAATAAGCTCCGAGATGATTCTGAAACTGTCAGTTTGTGGGCTCACTTTGATTAACGTGCCTTTAAAGTATAGTTCAAGACCCTTGTTTTCCAGGAAATTTAACTGATTGTCTTCACCCAAAGTGGTTTCTTTCTTCCTTTCTCTTTTTCTTTCCTTCTCTCATATTCTAAGGGAACCCATCAGAGGCCCTATCTGAATTAGGTAACTTCTCATTTATGTACGTCTCTGGGGCTACATTATCAACTTCTTGTGTCTGTTTAAAAACTTTAGATAAGAAAGACAATTGTATAAATTGTATAAATGAACACAAATTCTGATGGAGACTCTCAAATCCTGAATTCACATTTTCCTATTGCTTCTTATAAGCTGTGTGTTTAGGGTCAAACTGCCTCTTGTACAGTTGAGTTTTCTCATCTCTAAAATAATTATTCCATTTCTTCCTGCTGCAGAAACTCATGGAAAACATCAATTGAGAGTCTGGATATTTAAAATGCAGTAAAATTGCAACAGTGTTCACAGTAAATTATTGTTGGTGTTTTGTTTGTTTTGTAAAGTTGACTCACTCACTTTATCATTAATGATGAGGCATGAAGGAAATGCTGTTGGTTTTTAATGAGATGTGGAGTAGAGGGTGGGGCTTAAGTGATGCTGAGATTTCAGGAAAGCGCTTTTCAGTTCCTGGAAATGATTCTCACACTGACAATTATAAGCTTGTGCTCAGGTCAGGAAAAGCAATGTGCATTTGTATTGGACTTTTTCTTCAGGTGGACCATGATAGTGATTATGAAGATTGTGTTCATTTTCTGAACTTCTCATTGTAAACTTGAGAAGAGATGAAGTATTCATAGTGGTTGTCATTGACAGGGGTTTGTAGGGTGATTGCTAGTGAGTAAGTTTATAAATCTTTACATTTCTGTTTTCTATAACAAGAATACTTAAAACAAGAAGTGTCCTCTTCTAGGTTTTCTTAAGATAGCATGTGTATTCCTTAAGTGTCTACAGTACAAAGCCTAAATCAGGCACTGAAGAATAAAAATATGGTTAGATGTGTAATTACTTTTTTCACGGAGTTTCCAATCCAATGGGAGACCCAGACACATGCATAACTAGCTGTTGCCCAAAGCAAACTAGGTGACAAGGAGAGGTACAGGAGGCATGCTGTGGGAACCCAGGGCAGGGTTTCAGTGGGCAGGAGTTAGGGAGGGGCTCCTGAAGGAGGTGGTTTTTAAGCAGAACTGAAAGGATTTAAGCAAACTGACTTTAGACTGGAGCAAGCCAGAGAAAGAGACAATGTGTTAGTACTTAGGCTTTTCCCATAGTATTTTACAGCCAAGGTTATGGGAAACGTATTGAGGCACAGAAACAAATCTTCCGTTCTGAAGATCCGCCGCTGGTATTCTGGTCCATTTGACTGTGCTTATTTTATTTCCTTTAGTATGTTTGTCCCCTCTTTCTTTACAGGATATTCCTTTTTGCCGGTTCCTGCTGGCATTTTTTTCCCCTGGTCATTGACCTCTCTGGCCTGCAAAGTTGGCTTACTTGCTACCATGTTATCATTACTCCTTTGGATAACCTCTTTTCTTTGATCTCCTACTATTGTAATACCCCCTTTCATCCTCACTCTTGTTTTGGTTTGCAACAGTAACAATAGCCTTTAAAAAATGTCCCTGTATTGATTAGATTGTGAAGAAGGCTGAGCACCGAAGAATTGATGCTTTTGAACTGTGGTGTTGGAGAAGACTCTTGAGAGTCCCTTGGACTGCAAGGAGATCCAACCAGTCCATTCTGAAGATCAGCCCTGGGATTTCTTTGGAAGGAATGATGCTAAAGCTGAAACTCCAGTACTTTGGCCACCTCATGTGAAGAGTTGACTCATTGGAAAAGACTCTGATGCTGGGAGGGATTGGGGGCAGGAGGAGAAGGGGATGACTGAGGATGAGATGGCTAGGTGGCATCACTGACTCGATGGACGTGAGTCTCAGTGAACTCCGGGAGTTGGTGATGAATAGGGAGGCCTGGTGTGCTGCGATTCATGGGGTTGCAGAGTCGGACATGATTGAGTGGCTCAACTGAACTGATTGATTAGATTGACCCTTATGTAGTATGAAGACACTGATTTCTCTCTCCTCTCCAGGCTCTGGATCGCCAAGCCCGAAACACCAAATCTAGGTGGTACTTAAAGATATATAGTGCTAGTTGTGGCTGAGTGAAGATAAGGTCACAGTGAAGGGAAGGATGTTGTTAAAATATGTTGGAATGAAACATCAGGTGCTGGGCCTGTCTAGGAATACAGTGTAGATTGACTTTACATTTTGTGTTCTGCATGTTAGAAGGTTGTGATGTTCAGAACCTTATATTTTGATACTTATAATCATGTAAAATAAGTTTATGTCAACTGAATCCAGGCAATTTCACCATCCACTACATTATTAATTCCAGATGAGAAGATTTATTAGAGTTCAAATTTTGTTTGAGGCCCAACTATTTCTTAAATTATTATTACAATTATTATCTATTTTATTATCTTTTTTTTTTTTTTTTTACAACTGATGGGAAGGGAAATTTAACAGCTGTGTGATTAGCAGGGCGTGAAATTAAAAATGTTATGTACAGAGTCAAGAGGTTGTTTACTAGAGAATTCCTCATCTGAGAATTAAGTATCATTTAGATTGGCCATAAGATGCTCTCCTTCATCGTTTAAGTTGGATTTCTCACATCCAGTCATTTGCTAAAAGTAAAGGGCCTTTCGCCTTTTCTGGAAGGAGAATCCTGGCTAGTTTATCACAATGCATCTCTAACATTGTCAGTCAAGGTAACAGCCCCATTTCTTTCACTCATAAAATAGCAGGTCAAGGAAAAAGAAGTTCAGCCTCACTGCTCTTAGCAAAGAATGAGTAAGTTCCAGTTTGAGGAAGTCAGGTAAATTAGAGCTACAGCTTTAAAGTGGCTTTAGTTTTCTCCTTTCAAACCCCAAGAGTGTCACCTTTCTGTGAGTGTGACATCTAGAATGTGCTGTTGATCCTCAAAGTTTCCTTTAGTGGTATGCTGTTGTTTCTTGGGTCCTTTTGCAAAAGTCTCTCTTTTGACTGAGTTCTAGAAAGTACCACCTCCCTCTTCCTTTCTGCAGGATGTGCTCAGTCTTCTGCAGAAGCAGGAGAGCATGGTGGCCAAGCACGTTAGCAGGAGTCTCTTTGCTGGAGTGTGAAGCTAGTGCATCTATTTGCTTGGGCAAGTGGTGTTCGCTCTTTGCTGTGTGTTTGCCTCATGCCCTTACTGAATGGAGGTAAAAGGTAGTACCTACCTCCAAGGTTGCTTTGAAGATTATGGGTATTAATAGCTGGAAAATGTTTACGGCTCTACCTGCCTCGCAGCCGGTGCTCAGTTAATGCTGGGTGCCTGCATTTGTGTAAGGCGGTGTACTGTTCTGTGTGTGAAGGTCTTTTTTAGTTCACATCCACAAGGACTTGCTTCACTTCTAGCCTGGGATACTTCCTCTATCCTTGCTGCTTTGTCTTTCACAGGATCATTCCTGTATGATAATTATTTTATTCTTAATTCTTTCTTTAGATAGATTTTATTGATAATCTTTCAGTGTGATGAATTCAGCAAGACCCTGCAAGTCTCTGCCCTTAAGGGATATTTTGAAGGGGAGATTGGGATTGATGAAAGTTAATGCAGATGACTCTTATTGGAGATAGACTAGAGATAATTCCAATCTTAACTCCAGAGTTAAGGTATTGGAATAGTATCCCTAAATATTCAGAAGTCTAGTTTAAGGAATCTGTGGTCCTTAGAGGAGAGAGACATTAACTTTGGTTTGGATTGAATGCAAATGTAGCAAGTCTTCTGGAAGAGGAGAGGTTTGATCTGGGACCTGAATGCTGGGTAGAATTTGACCTGACCAAAAAGGGATAAAGACTTCCCAGGTTAAGTGAAGGGTGTGAACTACACTTAGTTTTTCCACATTTGCCACTATCCAGGTCCTTTGGACAGCTGTTATTGCAAGTGGGACCTCAGTTTGAATGCCAGAGTGTGTGAATGAGGCTTTCATAGTCCCCAGGTCTGTATGAAAAATGGATGAAGGAACCAGCCCCCTGGTGCAATGTCTTTTAAAGAGGGTATGAGAGAGGAAAAATGGGAGAGACAAACAGAAAATGTTGGATGTTTATAGAGGGATTATAATCAAGACAATTGATTGTTCTTTATCTTTTCTTAGATCATATTTAGGGGAGATATAGATGCTTTTGCATGTATTTCCTAAGCTCCAATACTTCGGCTTCCTGATGTGAAGAGCCGACTCACTGGAAAAGACCCTGATGCTGGGAAAGATTGAAGGCAAAAGGAGAAGCAGGCGGCAGAGGTTGAGATGGTTAGATAACATCATTGGCTCAGTGGACATGAAACTGAGCACACTCCAGGAGACGGTAGAGGACGGAGGGACCTGGCGTGCTGCATTCAGTGAGGTTGCAAAGAGTTGGACCTGAATTAGTGACTGAACAGCAACAGCAACTGTAGTTACATATACATATATGTGTCAAAGTGTCCCTTTTTTTCCTCCTTGTTTCTTCTTTTTTTGGTAGGAGCCAGTATTAAAACCGCTCAATCCTTTGCCCTTAAAAATAAATCTGGGTGGGGGTTAGAAAAGAGTATTTCCTGGAATACATTATATGCTGGGCAATAGATGTGGATAGTTAAATGCCTTTCCTGTAGAAGAAAGTCATTATCCGTCGGGATGCTGCCAGCAGCTCTCTGGTGGTTGGTGCGTGTGTTTCAACACTGTGGCTGCTCTCCACTAGTTCCCTGCCATGGAAAAGTGGCTTTAAACTTACTGTCACTTTTAGCAAGTGACCTGATGAGGCACCATAATGTGCGCTGGCCAAACATAACATGGCGTGGTTGCAAAATAATGAGACTGGTCTTTTAGCCAACATCCTGGATGTAGATGCAAGTAGTAGAGACATCTAAGCAGTGCTTCCTATGGGGTGCCATTTCAGCACAAGGAGCACTTGGTCCTAGGTTGCTTCCACTGCTCAGCTCAGAGCATCCTTGGGATCGCCTTCTGAGATAATGATGAGTGACCCTCAAAACCATAAAACCATGAGATGGAGCCTGTGAAATCCACTTAACTCATTCTGAATGTGAAAAAACTGAGGCCCTGAGATAAAAACTGATGTGTGCAGTGGGCTTTTTCTTTCTTAGACGAGGGAGCATCAGTTCTGAATTATTTTGTTAGCTCTCTCTGCCTGTTATTTTCTCATTGTTTCTCTGCCTTAAGGAAAATTGATTCTGTGTTAAATCTGTGAATAATTAGAAAGAAAGTAAAGATGGAAAGAGGGTTAAAAGTTCCCCTAATCTTGCCTGGCATCACAGAATGTATAGGTAGCATAGGGAAAACCCAGCCCCCCTAGGATGAGGCTCCTATATTTTTAAGAAAGCCTCAAGAAGTAGAAATCACTTTGTCAAAATTTTCAGTTGGTTATAGTTACATCTATTATCAAATCAGGTGTAGATAGATAGAGTTAAACACACAAGTTCCTAATTGAATTGTAGACCTTACCTTTCAGGGGTAGGGATCCTGTCAGGGATAAAGCTATATCCTTGTCATAGCCTGATGGCAAAATTTCCTAAAACATCCTCCGTGGGACACTAGCTCCAAATGTTCAAATCAAGTGGGAATCAGTTGCTTTTTAAAAATTAAATAAATTATTTAACTGCGCCAGGTCTTAGATGTAGCATGTGTGATTTAGTTCCCTAACCAGTGGTGGAATCCGGGCCCCTTGCATGGGAGTGTGGAATCTTAACCACTGGGCCACCAGGGAAGTCCCAGGAATCAGTAGCAATCTCCACTTTGGAGACTCTTTATGAACCTGTAACAAGATTAACTCTGAGAGCACCTACAGATAAAAAAATAACCACACCATTCCTTTCTGTTTTGTGAAATTCAAGTTTTGTCAAATTTATTTTATCATGGAACCGTTTTGTAGATGATTTTCCAGACTAGTGTTTTATGGAACATTCTTTGGATAGCATGATTTTATTGTTAAAATTCTTAAGATTCACATCTGTTGTCTTGTAATAATCTTGTGTGAAATATAAAGTCATTTGGGCTAAACTATAGACCTCCACTTGCCCTACCTTCTCCATAGGAGAAATTACAGGTTTATTTCAGGATCAAACACTTTTCAAATGAAATGTTGTGAGGAAAAGAAAAAAACAACAACAAAAAAACCCTTTTTGAGACTAATAATTGCAGAAAGAAGACAGTGTTATACCAGCCAAACCCAATTTTGTGAATTAGGGCTTTAACTTGGAGAGTTATTCCTGAAAATAGCTTGTTTTTAAGCAAAACTTTATGGCTTTTGGTGGGGGCCTTTCTCACCATCAAACACATGAATATGGCTTCTTTTAAACTGACATGTTTCTTGCATTCAAAACCAGGGCTTGTGGGGGAAACAACACTTTCTTTAACTTTCTGAAATAGTTGGCTTGACCATCATGACATTTTTTTCCTGCTTATTTAGGATATTAGCTTAAAAAAATTTTTTTTTAAATGTTGGAAGGCTCCTTGTTGATTTTGTCCAAGCCTGCACTCGACCGATGAGGAAACAGAGGCCCAGAAGGCTTTGGTGACCTTTCTAAGTGTCTTTAGTAATTAGCGACAAACCCAGAACTAAAATCAAGAACTCTCACTTACTTACTGAATTAAGTTTAGTACCTTTTTGTTTATTGTACTCTGCTACAGTCCATGGGGTTGCAAATGGTTGGACATAGCACCTGAACAACAACAGCTGTTAAAAAGAAAGGAGTTAATTGCTCATCTTGATTAGATAGTAGATAGATACATATTATACACACATCAATGGCAGATTGTTGCTGTTGTTTAGTCCCTAAGTCATGTCCCGCTTCCCTGGTGGCTCAGAGGTTAACGCGTCTGCCTCTAATACAGGAGACCTGAGTTCGATCCCTGGGTCAGGAAGATCCCCTGGAGAAGGAAATGAAAACCCACTCTAGAATTCTTGCCTGGAGAATCCCATGGATGGAGGAGCGTGGTGGGCTACAGTCCATGGGGTCGCAAAAAGTCAGACACGACTGAGCGACTTAACTAACTAACTAAGTCATGTCCAGTTCTGTGTGACCCCATGGATTGTAGCCAGCCAGGCCACTCTGTCCATGGAATTTCCCAGGCAAGGATATTGGAATAGGTAGCCATTTCCTCCTCTGCAGGATCTTCCCAACCCAAGGACTGAACCCATGTTTCCTGGACTGTAAGTGAATTTTTTACCACTGAGCCATGTGGGAAACCCTCAATTATGGATAAAAGACTCATAGTTAGAAACTCTTTTACCCTCAAGGTAAGAAGACCCTCCATAGTCCCTACATTGTCTCCTTTTTTTTTTTCTTTTTTTAATAAAAAGAACTTCACCATTTCAGGATAGTTCTTTGATACTGCTTACTTGAGAAATTAAATTACTTCAACGGAAGAGATATGTGTGAAAAACAGGGTTCTGCTGCACATTTTAATCTCCCTTGTTTCAGGCTGAGATCTTCACTACAGGAAGGTGGTGTTTAAGGTTTGCAACATAAGGGGAAGAACTGGCTCATTACCAAGTGCTTGAGGGCTATAGCTTAGTTATACATCGTTCTGTGGTTCTCCCTCGCCTCCTCCCCGCTCCCTGCTTCTACGTCATCCTGTGGCTCTTTCTTTCCTCCTCTCTGCTCCCCACTTTTCCCAGCTGCACCGCCCCCCCNAAATCAGTCCTGAATATTCTTTGGAAGGACTGATGTTGAAGCTGAAACTCCAATACTTTGGCCACCTAATGCAATGAACTGACTCATTTGTAAAGATCCTGATGCTGGGCAAGATTGAAGGTGGGAGGAGAAGGGGACAACAGAGGATGAGATGGTTGGATGGCATCACCTACTCAACGGACATGGGTTTGAGTAAATTCTGGGAATTGGTGATGGACAGGGAGGCCTGGCGTGCTGCAGTCCATGGGGTCGCAAAGAGTCAGACACTACTGAGTGACTGAACTAAACTGTATGCTGCTGCTGCTGCCAAGTTGCTTCAGTCATGTCTGACTCTGTGTGACCCCATAGACAGCAGCCCATGAGGCTCCCTGATCCCCGGGATTCTAGGCAAGAACACTGGGCTAAATTGCCATTTCCTTCTCCAACTGAACTGTATAGGTTATAATTAAAAATGCTGTTCCTTGGACATTTGGGATGAGGTGATGTTTTCATGGTAATGCTTGCTAGATGCTTATCACATGAGGAAGCGCTGTCTGCTGGCCCGTTTGTTTGTCTGTACAGTTTGTCATGTGCTGTTTCCGATACAAAGTCTGTACTAGTCAGTTTGGGCTGCCGTAACAAAATACCATAGACTGGGTGGCTTAAACAGCAGAAATTTATTGTTGTTATTTATGTTTCTGGATGGTAGAAGTCTGAAATAAGGGTACCAGTATGGTCAGGTTCTGGTGTGGTATAATTTCCTGGTTTGTAGAAGACCACCTTCTCACTGTGTCCCCACATGGAAAGTGGAGGGAGAGCAAGTTCATTGGTGTCTTTTCTTATAGGGGCACTAATTTCATATTCATAGCCCCCACCCTCATCAAAACCTAATTGCTTCTCAAAGTCCCTATCTTCAAATATCATCATATTGGATGGTTGAGCTTCAGTACATATATATATATACACACACACGTAGGGAACACTAGTCAACCCATAGTAGACTCCTATTTTGTTTTGATTTCCTTTGAATTTGTGGCCTTGGCTATATTCCCTGTATTAATTTGATAGATTTCTTCCACTCAAATGAAAGTTAAAGTATCCCAAGTGTAGTTGGCAAATGTTTTGTTGTCTTAAAGCCCAACAGAAATCACTCATCATGTGTTTCTGAGCTTACAGAGCATCTGGTTCATGGACTATTAACCTAAGGGTTAGTGGTCCATGAGCATCCTGAAATTGTTTGCATAATTCTTTAAATTTATGTGGGTGCATATCCTCATTCCCCCAATGTCTGTAAGATTCTTAAGTGGTTTGTGTCCCTCCAGAGAGGAAAAATCTCTTATATGTACTAAGATATTGAGCTCCTCTACTTAGATCATTAAATTTTTAAAATTCACTCTCATGGATTTTGAGCTGAATCATACAGCAATCGTCAACTTGCCCAATCACAGAGCTGGTTGGTGACAGACCCTGCAGTGTCTGACCCAGAGCCCATGCTCCTCACTCTTATGCACGGTCACCCTGCATGTCCTTTGTCTTCCTATCTTTAACCTTGGGAGTTGATTGACCCTCCTTTGATAAATGTGTAGAAGAAGCCCAGAGAGAAGTGAAACACGTTCAGTATGGAGCTGTGATTAAAAACACATAGCTGTCAATGTGTGACAATGACACAAATAAACCCAAGATCACACCATGAGACTTGAACACAGGTTTTAAAATTAAATTCAGAATGCTCCCTTTTGACCTTTGGTTCTGCTTCTGATTCTCATCTTGCCCGCACCCCTTCTTGACTCCTTTTCTTCTTCCCTCTCCTGTTTGTTCCTGTTTCCCCTTCCTTTCTTCCTTTAAGTATTATTGCACACTGACCTCATTGCTCTGAGATGGAATCATTAGTGACTGAATGTTTCAGTGTTCCCAGGATGGTTTTATGTAGGGGACCTGGGAGCTATCCTAGACCTCTGTGGTCAACACCTTGCCATCCCAGCAGGTCCTGGGTGGAGCTGCCACGCAGGAAACAAGTGTTGAGGGAAAGCAGAGTTCCTGAAGCCAATGCCTTCCCCTCCTACAGAGGAGGCCCCCTGACTTCTGATTTTGGAGACTGGAGGTTGCCAATCATTGAAATAGGCATACTCAAGGGAGCTCCCTGTTATGTGGGTATATGGCAGAATGGGAGGTTTTGTTTTGTTTTTCCTTTATCTTTTCTGATTTGAAAGTATGTTATGGTATCTTCAAGACTAATATTTTGAAGAAATGTCAGGGCTAAAGTTGGGGACTGTCAGGATACAGTGAACACAGAGCAGCAGATGCAATGGGTCATGGAGCTTTTAGAGAGAGAGAAAAGTCCTCTTTCTCGTTTCATTCTAAAGCCCCATCTGCCTAGATAACCCTTTTGTTACTAACCTGGCCATTGTCTACCAGATCCTGATCTCCTGTAAATTTCTTTTTGTGATTTAAACATGTGTTCATCCTGGTCACTTGTCTATTTACTAAAACTGGAATGGAGGTGGCACAATGCAGTGGAACTCTATTTAGAAATCAACAGAGCTTTTCTTTGAATCCAGGCTTTGTTATTCTTTATTTGTGTGATTGATTGATTGATTTTCTCTCAACATCAAATTCCAAGTCTATAAAATGAAGTTAACAATAACCTACCCGATCTGTGCCACACAGTTGGTGTTCACTTTTTGACTATGGTGATGGATATGAAAGCTCTTTAAAAGGAATCTTTAAGAAATCACTTTTACCCACATTTATGATACAGTAATTGCGATGTTGTTGTTGTTGGTTTTGTTTTCACTTTCCAGGTAAACTCTTAAGCTCCTTTGCATTTATATCCACTTCTCCTTTTTGTATGAATTTTTTTCCTCATTAGCTTCATTATTACCCATATGTGTTGGATGTTCATTGCACAATGATGATTATTCTTATTTCTTCTACTTTCTTTTTTATGTAGCATTTGTTATGAAGAGGTTTCCCCTGAATGTTAGTACAGGGTTCCCCAAGTCCCTGGCCTTAGACTGCTGCTAGTCCCTGTCCTGTTAGGAACCAGGCCGCAGAGCAACAGGGTGAGCTGTGAAACTTCACAAACCGTGAAGCTTCGTCTGTATTTCCAGCCATTCCTCTTCATTCTCATTACCAGCTGAGCTCCACTTCCTGTCAGATCAGCAGTGGCATCAGGTTCTCATAGGAGCACAGTCAGTGCAATGTGCTTGAATCCTCCTTAAACCATGCCCCACCTCCCCTCCCCAGGTCCATGGAAAAATTGTCTTCCGCAAAACCGGTCCCCAGTACCAGAAATGTTGGGGACTGCTGTGTTAGTGAGATGTTAACCTCTCCACTTTTTTATATAATAAAGGTCCCCTTTATATAAGGTCCCCTCCCTTATGTCTTCCCTTCTGCTGGTATGCTGTCTTCATGCCATCAGGCCAGTCTCTCTTGGTATCTGGATGTTCTTACTTTGCCCCAGAAATGATGCCAATAGCATCATTTAAGTCCTATAGGGACGTAGCATCCAACTGCTTCATAGAGAACTGAGGCCCAGAGAAGGTCCATCTATATTTGGTTCAGGTCATTGTGGGTCCTGGTTTTGAATCAGTGCCAATTTTGTACTTTCCACTCAGGTTTACTGCTGTTTGTTTATCTTCTTGCCTTTTAATTTCTTTCTTTTCTTTTTTTTAGCTTTTAAGATGAAATTACTGACTTTTATCACATTAAAATTTCATTAGGATTCTATTTTTGAACCCACTTTCATCCTATTCTACCTTGAATTTCATTCTCCTTTTCACTTTTTTGTACTGCATTTGTTCCTAGACATAATCAGGAATGACACCAGGTATAGAAGACATTTTTCCATGTGTTACTGGAAAATTTACTTTGTGTGTTTTATCATGTTGAATGTTGACAGTATGGATCCATATAATCCATTTAAATTGATTTTTAGGTAAATATGATTCTCAGTTTTCTATACTTTTTCCTCATCTCCTTAGCATGGTTTGCCACTTAATTTTTTTTTTTTTTTAAACCAGTCATTGTGACTTGAGACCATGGTTAACGTGTAGTTCCTGCCCTCAAGGAGCTCTGTGTCTAGTGGAGGAGACAAGCATGTTAACAGGAAGTTTCCAGTACTAGCTGGGCTAGGATACTTTCAACATTTAAGGTGCAAAACAATATCGGAGTATGTGAGAAGGAAAGATTAAATTTGAGGGGGGATTCTCAGGAAGTTGCCAGTATCTTCATTTTTTATTGTATATTTAACCCTCACATTCCTCTTGCTGAGGTGATTCTTCTTTTATATAATATACAATTTAAAAATTAAGTTTAAAAGTAATAACTATACACACAGACACATATGTTCTTTATGTGTTATACAGAATTGCACCTGGCTTTTGCCTCATTCCAACATTCAATCTTTTAATTTTATTATGATTTGAATAATGAAGGCAGAATGAAAGATTTATGTCTTTTTTTTTAGTTTCATAAGATGAACAAAAAACGATATGAAGATGATTGATATGTATCTCAATGTTTGGAAAACCATAGGGATTAAGGAGAGAGATCTGTAGCACATCAGGATCTAGAAAGCCATCTCACCAGTTGCTGGAGGTGGTTGCTCAACTTCTTGAACAGTGTGCCTTTGCTAGGTGATCCTTAAATTATGTTGTGTGCACACAAGCGTGCACACAGTCTCTGCCTCACCAGCCACTTATTCCTGATTTTCTTTTGTTTTATGATTTCTTTTACCTTGTTCCTTTCCAAATATTACCTCTGCTGGGACCTAATTAGAACTTTTCAAAATTTACAGAACGTTAGAATACATGTGGACTCCAAATGTTATCTTTGGGCATTATGGAATATTAGAAACTAATTATGGTTATCCATTGTGTATACAGGTATATAAATACCTCTTCTGCCAAATTTTTGTCAAGCTGCAGTGAGAAAAGTTAAGGAACTAGTTCTCATTAGCCTTTGAATTTCGAAGGAATTTTTTTCCCCTAGAGTAATAATACGTCAAGTTTAGACTTTGTGGGTTCTAAAGGAAGTATCCAAAGACAAAATTTTTTACCTTTTTATCAAGTTAATGCTTAACTCAGCACTGAAATTGCTCTATGACTCTATCCAGAAATGATTATTTCTACTAAGCAAGCTTTTGTAGAAAAGACATACTTTGATACCCTCTACTGCACTAAATTGGAGAAGGCAATGGCACCCCACTCCAGTACTCTTGCCTGGCAAATCCCACGGACGGAGGAGCATGGTAGGCTGCAGTCCACGGGGTTGCAAAGAGTTGGATACGAATGAGCAACTTCACTTTCACGCATTGGAGAAGGAAATGGCAACCCACTCCAGTGTTCTTGCCTGGAGAATCCCAGGGACGGGGGAGCCTGGTGGGCTGCCGTCTATGGGGTCGCACAGAGTCGGACACGACTGAAGCAACTGAGCAGCAGCAACTGTGCTAAATAACCATGTTTAGAAAACAAGTTTGATTCAATCTCTAGTTCATCAGAGCATTTTGTAGGATTTTAAAAAGCAGTTATTCTTTTAGAGAGGTAATTGAACATTGTTATTTTCATTTACTAATTTGTTATATAAAAATTTTAAAATGACCTCAGAGTTGGTTTGAGAAAAATGACAACACAGAATGCTTTGTAGGAAAGATTATTGCCTCTTGAGTCTGAAGACCTGGGTTTTAGTCCTAATTCTGCCTGTGACTGAATCTGTAGGCCTTAGAAGAGTCAGATCAGATGCCTCACTCTCATGTTTCCACCTTAAATATCAAAGAAATCGCAAACTTTAGATCGAGAAGGCATCTAAAGTTGGTCCCCTCTTTTAAAAAATTTTGTAAATAATGTTGCAACATTGCATCAAAGTGAGATCCTTTAGGAGGAAAAATGTCACCCATAGTTCTGCCACCTTGATAAAAGTATTAATACAACTTAACATTTTTGTACATTCCCTTCCAGTCTTTAACTATTAGCAAAAATTACCATAGTGCTATGTATCATATATGGCATCATATGGTAAGCATTTTCTGTATTGCTGCATATTCTTAAAAGATTATAATTTTTATAGCTCTTTAATATTTCATTGAGTGGTTATATCATCTATTATTTTTATATATTGCTGTGATTGACATTTTATGCATAAATATAGCTTAGTTCATCAACAATCTTAAACATGTTGGAGGGTTGAGACCTCAGGATCAGAGGTTAGCATTTTATAGTTATTCAGATCCACCAATGACTTGTGTTTTACAAGGAATGCTTCTGTAATTGCAGCAGTAATGTGTGTGTGATTCAGCATCTCCCCCGTGCTGCCAACATTTGATATGTTGTCTTCTTGGTACTAGTATATTTTTTGATTATTGTGAGGTTAAACATGTATCCTCATGTCTAGTTCTGTTTTGTTTATGGCATATGAAAGTTATTTTTTGTGATCTATGGAAACTTCTTCGCAGCAAAGCAAAGAGTCAATATTTTAGTCAGGACTGTGCATGACTTGTACAAAGAACTTCTAGAACTGTTTGAGTCTTATGAAGGAGCCCTTGAATAAATTTTAAAAAGCCCTTGAATAAAGTATGAAAGACACACTTTATTCCTAAATGGAAATATAAAAGTTGTTAAGTAGTTATTTTCCCCTCCATTTTATGTAATCTCAGCACAATTTTTAGGTTAATTGTTCTTGAATCTTAACTCTAAAATGGACTTGGTAATAAACAGGCAAAATAGCTAAGAGAAATTTGAAACACAAGAGTGATGAGGGGCAGGGAGCAGCCTGGCCAGATGCTAGATCATAAGGGAACCATAACTGGAGTGATGGAGTGTTGGTGCTGGAATAGATGGTGGCCCCTGTGGTGAAATGACCCACCCAGAAACAGAGCAACTGCAATAGAAGGACCATCTTGAAACAGTCTGAAAAGGGAGAGTTCTAGTGGCCTTGAGATAGTTGATGTGTGCATGTGCGTGTGTGATCAGTTGTGGGTTGTAGCCCACCAGGCTCCTCTGTCCATGGGATTTTCCAGGTAGGAATACCGGCGTGGGTTGCCATTTCCTCCTCAGGGGATCTTCTCAATCCAGGGATAGATCCCCAGTTTCCTGCATCTCCTGCATCTCCTGCATTGGCAGGCGGATTCTTTACCACTGTACTACTTGGGAAGCCTGGGATAAGTGGTAGGCATTAGCCTGGCATGCTGCAGTTTATGGGGTCACAGAGAGTCAGACACAACTCTGTGTGACTGAGTGACAACAATGAAAAAGAGTTGTATCCTAATAGATCTTGTTATGAATTAAAGGCCACGTTAAAAAAAAAAAAGAAAACTAGCAAAAAACTTTGATGAAAGAACAGATTGATTATATCTTTAGTAATTGGAAGCAGTAACTTTTTTTAGTTTAGATCTGAGGTTTGCAAAATTTTTCTGTAAGCGACCAGATAGCAAATATTTTAGGCTTTGAGGCCAGAATGTCTCTGTCACAACTCCTGAAGTCTGCTACTGTGGCACCAAGGGAGCCGTAAGATAAGTGACACATTTAATAAAGAAATAGAGAATACATCTGTTTGTAAGAAGAAACCTAATATTGGGTCAGTTTCCTCACACATCTGTTCCCAAAGTGAATTTTATGTCTTTTAATTTTTTTGCCAAGCTATGTGTGAAAAGTAGTATCTCCTTGCTGTTTTAATTTGAGTTTCTCTACTATTGAAGTTGTGTCTGTGTGTATTTTTCTTCTTCTTCTTTTGTGTATTTGTTTTCCATTGAGTTTCCTCTTCATTGGATTACAAACAGAGTTAATTTATGTCACTTATTTCATCTTCTCGTCACCCAATGTCCCACTGCCCTGGAGACCTGTGGTATCTCAGACCAATGCAGACCAACAGGGTGCCATTTTGCTTTCATGAATTATAACTCTAACTCTAACTTTTTGCTCAAGACCCTGTGAGTTGATTGTCAGTTGATATCTTACCTATGTTTTAGGCTGGCTGCTTGCCAATAGACTGAGGCTTGGAAGACCACTTGTCTCCCCATCCTGAGCGGCGTTTTACTGCCTTCAACTCCTGTAGAGTTAATTGTCTGTGTGTTACCTAAACCCACCTATGCCCTTTGGGCCTTGAAATCCAATTGTGGGCAAGATCTACCTTTGCATTTCTGGTCATCCTAGTCGAGAAACCTTAGAGCTTGAGCCTCATTCCCTCCAGTTGTGCTTTATTTATTTTTAGACTGTGTCATGTGGCATAGCATGCAGGATCTTAGTTCCCAACCAGGGATTGAACCCGTGACCCCTGTATTGGTAGAGTAGAGTTCTAACCGCAGGACCTCCAGGAGAGTCCCTCAGATTGTACTTTAAAGAATGATCAGAATTATGTTTCACTCTTGAGTGATGATAGTTGTTTCTGTTTTCCAAGATATATGACCGAGAGTGGTAAAGTCACTTGCAAGGAGCCGCACAGAAATTCTTAGAGAACACACACCATGAGATTATGATAATGATTGAGGTGGAGGCGTCCTTTTCTTGGTCCAGGTCTCCATGTCATGGATGAGCTGCCCTCACAAAGGCTGCCCCTGCCCCTCCCTGCAGTCTTTCCATTGCTATGTGAGGTACAGGAACTGAGACCATTATGACAGAGCCGAGCTGGTTTCTGTTCTCTTTTGGATGTCATTGTTTGTCACATTTCTGATCACCATTTCTTCCTCCAGATTATAAAATTGTAAAATCTCAGCTATATTTATGTTTCCTTTTGCTCCCTGAACTTGCGAACTACCATTCACAGCTTTCCTTTGAAATGCCTTTCTAATAATCGTACTTCATATATTTGTATCATCTGCTATTTATGCAATACTCTCGTGTCCAGCATTTCACTTAATCCTCACCAACACCTATGAGGTCAACAGGGCAGAGATTGTTGTTTCTGTTTTACAGATGAGGAAACTAAGGCCCAGTGAGGTCTGGAAAGCCCTAGCCTGTGGCCGTCCTCAGAAGTGGCAGCAAAACTGCCTTAAATGCATGACCTTGACTCTGCTGACATTTTTTTCCCTGTCCACAGAACTGCTTTTCTTATACGGGTCTCAGGGATTTTCTTGTCCATGACACAAAGAAATTGGTGACTTTTCTTGAGAGATCTAAGCATTATTCATTTGCCTGATATTTCTTTCACTTTACTATTGGTCTGTGTACTTTCAGAGAAGACAGTTACATGTAAATATTCCCATCTCCTCCACACCTTTTTCTCCAGACAGCAAGGCAGACATTTTCAGAAAAGACAGAGGCCCTGAAGAAAATGTGTTTGTTCTCTGGTATTCTTAACAACCACTGCAACCATGAGTTTAGATATTTTTCCCTGAGGTTTTCTAGATTTCGGCTGCCACCATGCTTCATATTTGGGGGTCACTGACTCCTGTTCCTATTTTAACTCTCTGAGGTTTGTGTGTTGTGTGACCTTTGTGTTCTGACCTTAAGATTTAGGGAACTGAAAATTTAGGAAGGTTTGTTAGGACTTGAATCCAAGTAAATTCCCTTACAAGTACAAAGACTTATAGAATTGTGGAATGTTAAGAGTTTAAGGGACTTTCGTCCATCATACCCCTTGATTTGAAAAGGTGGCCAGTTAGTGATAAAAGGGAGCTAGGTTACTGGGGTTAGATTAGACTCCCTGCTGCCTCATTCCATGTCACTTCATCATTCCCCTGATGCACTGAGCCTCTTCCCACTAGTCTCTGAGCTCTGAGATGGCTGGCACCGTGTCTGCTCCCTAGTGAAGATCAGAGGGCTTGCACGCACTTCGCACAGTGACTGATCTGAACCTGTTTCTTGATGAGGGCTTTCCAGGGGGCTCAGTGGTAAAGAATTTGCCAGCCAATCCAGCAGATGTGGATTTGATCCCTGGAGGGGATCGGGAGGATCCCCTGGAGAAGGGAATGGCAACCCACTGCAGTATTCTTGCCTGGAAAATCCCATGGACAGAGGAGCTTGGTGGGCTATAGTCCATGGGGTTGCAAAGAGTCAGACTTGACTGAGCAGGCACACATGCGCGCTTGTTGATAAATTCTAATAGAAACATCATTACTGTCTATTGGCAAATAGAATTTTAAGGATATGGAGGTGGGGTGAGAGAAGTTAGTCAGAGTTTCTTCTGGGAGACAAACCACTCTAGATATCGTAAGCAGAAAAGTTTTAATGCAGGGTGTTAGGTGCTTCAGAATCACTGGGAGAATTATATAGAGCAGTCTGTTGGCTGCACTTCCAATATAAATCTCAGAGCCACACAGAATTACTGTGTGTAAGACAGTGGAGATTCATGAGGCTACCATGGAACTGTTGTGGTCACGGATACAGTACACTGCTTGTGAACCAGAGGTTAAGAAGCCACGATCGGAAGGTAGTAACTGGACCCTAAACTGGGAGTCCAGCTGCTCACTCTGCCACAGTCGCTTCTTGACAACCATAAGGCTGAAGACTGAATGTGGGAATGTGGATACAGAAAACTCCCCGTCTCCATGACCGTGCTTCCAGCAGAAAGGCCGCCAAAGTGGCAGAGCATGGCTACCATCTTACTGTTGTCTTCCAAGTCTCAGGCCAGTACATATGTTTTGGTGGAACCTCTTTTGCAATCAATCCCTCGCCTGAGAACCTCTGCACCATGACAAGGTTGAGTGCCTCTCCACCATTTCCAGCACAGTCAGGGCTATTGGTGTCACATTTTGGGCATATCTCCCACAAGGCTTTGTGTGTAGTTGATACTAAACTGAGGATGGATTCACAATTATGTTCCATTAGATCTCTATTTGTCAGTGTAATTAATTATATAACAGAAGGGAAGGCAAGAGTTTTATTTTAGGGAGTCCCTAAGGGGAATTCCTATTTATCAGAAAAAATGCCATAAGGAGGGAAGAGTCTGAGCTGGGAGAGTGTTCTAAACTGTTTTGGTTTTGAACATCTTGGAAAGTACGACAAGGAGACATGCAATTTTATGAGTGCTCACCGTGTCTGGGGGGAGTCCCGTCTCTGGCAAGGGCTGTCAGCCTTCCGTTTTGAATGCTTTGCCTCCTCCCCTGCCTCTGTGGAATATACATTTCAAACTTCCAAGGGAAATCAATATAAAATAGTTAATTTAAAGTAAATTAAATACACATATAACCTATGGGCTGGCACTGAATTCTTTTGACTTCATTTCCCTTAGCTTTTGTGTAACCTCTGTTTAACAATGTAAAACACTGATAAATCATCCCTCCATCTTTACTCTTGTATGCTAGTGAATACATTTGGACACATTTTATTCCTGTTTCTTGCCCACTCCCTAATTTTTCCTGTTCCAATTTCAGAGTTAGTCAAACCTGCTGTCCTGTTTGAAATGAAGTAGACATAAAACTTCTTATAATACTGATGGTTGTGGTGACAGGAGTGGACAAGCAGTAAAGATTTAATTGAAGTTAATAATCTGATTTTCTTGGAAAAGGTGATGTTCTTTGCTTCACGAGAAAGAGGCTGAGTGAGGGGGTAGTCTCTAGCTTCTTGTAGATTTCTGCTGTATCTTGTATTTTTCTACTCCTGCACGATCATTCTGGTACCTTCTTCCCTTCTTACTGGAAAGCACATGCTTCTGGAGCAGGGGAGCCCCAGGATCTCCTCTCCTCACTGCTGATTGTTCTGCCCTCTTAACAACTGCAGTAATAAGCTCCAAGCTCAAAGCATGGGAGGTCTTTGGCCAGAGGTAGCCTTTGTGAGAGGATCCTAAGGGGTTCAGAGTTCTCTTGGATTCACTGATTCTCATTATTACTATATTATAAGTAAAGTGACTATACATAAGAGATTGTATATATAGAATCTCGGACTCTTCCGAGAGTGAAAGGGGCACTGTTAATAATTGCACTGAAACAACAGCATAAATTGGATGCATTGTCACCCCGATTATAAGAAATTGTGGAGAACAGTGTTTGAAATGTGAACTGACATGATTCAGAACCAGAATTTAACTCTTCATCTTCCCAAATCTTTCCCTTCTCTTTTATATAATAATCACGTGCTGAGCCCTGATGATGGGACAGGTTCTGTATTAGGCACTAGGAAAATAAAGGAAGACACCATCTGTGTTCCTTTTTTGCTACAATCACTCTAATATTCTAAAGCAGAGGGTTGTCAACCTGGCTCAGTGCAGAGTTCTTATTGGAGGTAATTAGGTTTATACTTCTTCCTCCCTACTCCACCCCCCCACCCACAACTGAAGTGTATTCTGTCAAAAGACAAAGATTTAAATAAATCCGAGGAATCACTTTATCAATTTGTCTATTTTATTCTTGGGGCTTCTTAAAGATTTGGTGTGAAGAAACCCATTTTTCTTAACGATAAGTTTGAAAACTGCTGGTTTGAGATTTCAAATTCTATGTTATTGTTCTCAAGCTGTAAGTCTAGTTGGAGAAAAAAAGAAGAATCGGACTATGTAAACTTGGGACACAGAAAAAAATAAATAGGAAACTAAAAAGATATTTTAAGTATCTGGAGGGCTGCCATATAGAAGAAGGCTTATGATTCCAAGGCAAAGGCAGGACTGATCGGTGGTTCTTAGGGGAATACCGGTTTCAGCCTTACATAACTTTCTAGTAGTTACAACTTTTCTGCCATGAAAGGGGCTGTCTTGTGAAGTAGTAAGTTCCTTGTCATTGGTGTGGATAAGCAGACTCACAGAGGGTGGTTCAGTTTCAGCTTCAGCTCTGCGTTAGAAGAAATAACTTCATTAACAATTTCATGCTTCTTGGATACTGCCTTATGTATGTTTAAAGTGTGTGTGTGTGTGTGTGTGTGTGTGTGTGTGTGTGTTATTTCCCCAGAATATTAGCCAACTTAGAACATTTTTAACACACGGCATTGTCTTTTTTTGCGGGGTAGTCAGTAATTGATAAAAATACAGAAGGCGCAACACCGGTACTCTCATCGAGAGAAATTTGAAAAGGAATAACATCCACCCCTGTCATTCTGAAACTGATCCGAAACAGCCTGGCTCGTTTTTACTCAGCGGCTATTGGTCGATGCGTCTACAGATTTTGTCTCTGTTTCAAAATCTTGAAATAAAAGTGGAACAACTTCCAACATGACTTAAGAAAAAGGTCACTGGTTGAAAATGGTTTCAATTGTTTTGCTATTAAATGTGAAATTGCAAAACTAGCCTCTCTTACATAACTTGAATTTATAATACATTCTAAAGAGAAGCCTGTCTGTTTTTTATGCCATTTTAAATGCTGAGATGCTTCTTCAGGCTCTTGGATTGGTGTTAACCAGAAACTATAATTTCAGAGCTGTAATGCATTAAGTTTCTTTTCTTTTTTTTTCTTTTTAATTTTTATTTTATTTTACTTTACAATACTGTATTGGTTTTGGCATACATTGACATGAATCCGCCACGGGTGTACATGAGCTCCCAGACATGAACCCCCCTCCCACCTCCCACCCCACATCATCCCTCCAGATCATCCCCGTGCACTAGCCCCAAGCATCCTGCATCCTGCATCGAACATAGACTGGAGATTCGTTTCTTACATGATAGTATACATGTTTCAATGCCATTTTCCCAAATCATCCCAACCTCTCCCTCTCCCTCAGAGTCCAAAAGTCTGCTCTAAACAAAACTGTATCTTATGGTCCTTGAAGAGGAAAAGTTGTACCTCTTCTTCCTCCCTTTATTTTTCCAGTGACTGAGCAATTTAACTGAATTTAGCAATATCCTTGTATTTTAACCCTAAGATGAAGTAGATCTTGGGTTTAATAGAAATTTAAGATGGAAATTAATTATCAGATAAACAAAGATTAACTTGGAAACCTTAATTTGTAATAGTATTATCTAAATTCAACAATGTGAATTCAAATTAGAGCCTTCAAACTCTATGTAAAAGCTCTGAACTAGTTTACAAGCAGTAATGTGATAGTAGGATGCAAACAGTACAGTTGACAGGTGACAGCTTTGTGAGCAATATAATGTTTGGAAGGCTGGAGGATAACAGTTAACTCTGTGTCTTATTGCTATGCGTACTCTTGGCAGGTTATGTGGTCTGAGCAAACATTGCTTCAGAGTCAAAAAGAGTAGTGTCATGTGAACATGGCCTGAGATTTGTCAATAGAGGGTTTATATTCATTGAGGACAAAGTGAACTTTTTCTGCTTTTTAAATGATATCTAAATAGAATTTTCTCTCTCTTACTTAATAGACTTTTTGGGGGAATATCAATGTGAATTTATAATAAAGAAGAACACAAAATTAAAAAAAAATGAAAATCAGTGAAAATATCCCTCAAGGGCTAGTAATAATCTCTGACCTATCTAATGGGTCCAACAGACCTATAAACAGATAGCTAAAATGTGGTGTTTGCGTGTTTTAATACAAGTTTGAACAAGCTGTCAGGGGAATGCAGACAATGAGCAGCAATTAACTTATGGACCTACCCACTTGGCAGTGGGTTTAGGATGAGAGGATTCCAGCCAGATAACCACCAAGGGGATTGCTAGGCCTCATTAGAGATGCTGTTGGTGATTTTTCCCTTAGTCATTTTTTCATCCTGGTGAAGGTACAAGATATATATCAGGATTTTAAATGCTTATGAATCAAGCAATGAGAATCTCATCTTTGTAAAGCCAGATTTCCACTTTTAGGAACAGACTTACTGAACTCAAAGAGCTCAAGGTATTTATTGTCCCCTTTTCTTGGTCTTGTATAGAAAAAAATCTGTTAGAATGAGACTTAAATCTCCTTAAGAGCGCATTTTAAAAATAAGCACAGCACACTCTACAGACTAGCCATACCATGATAGAACATAGCATGTTGTTGAAAGAGGCAATTTTTTAAAAAAGTTATTTATTTTTTTGATTGAAGGATAATTGCTTTACAGTATTTTGTTGTTTTCTGTCAAATCTCAACGTACATCAGCCATAGGTATACATATGTTCCCTCCCTTTGAGCCTCCCTCCCATCTCCCTCCCCATCCCATCCCTTAGGTTGATACAGAGCCCCTGTTTGAGTTCCCTGAAACATACAGCAAATTCCCATTGGCTATCTATTTTACATATCACAATGTAAGTTTCCATGTTACTCTCTGCATACATCTCACCCTCTGCTCCCCTCTCCCTGTGTCCATAAGTCTGTTCTCTATGTCTCTTTCTCTGTTGCTGCCCTGCAAATATATTCTTCGGCATCATCTTTCTGGATTTGAAAGAGGGAATTTTGGATATCATCTTCTTAACACTTATTATTTTAGAGCTGGAGAATTTGAGGTCCAGACAGGGTACATATTTTCTTGTTCACTTAGCCAAGTATAACCATTGTCACTAAATGTGATCTGAAGTGCAATGTTGGGGTCATGAGTTCGGTGCTAATTTCCAGTAGCGTGCGTGCTCTTTTGGAAGAGAAATTCTTTGTTCCTGTGTCTATTTCTTTCCCTTTTACTCACTCTTTCTAGTTACTGTCCAATAGTCAATAGATTTTCTCGATTGCTTAATGAAACTTTTCCACTACAAACCTTTCTAGAAGCAGAGTGACTGGGTGTGTATCCAGTCTCTGATATGCACTAACTTCTGTGTTACATTGCATGAGCCATCTCAGCTTTTAAAAATCTTGGTTGTCAAATTAGAAGGAACAAATTGGTTCCCAAGATATCTCCGAGCTGGGACTTGCTGTGACCTCTTAGCCACTGAATAGCCTGTCTTGGCTATTGTCACCTGGTTGTGGCAAATAAAAATTGGTTTGGTTCCATTCTCTCCTTTACCTTCTTCTGAGAGGCCTGGTCTTCCAGCGCTATTGTTTCCCTGTCAGGGTGGATGGTTCCCTTTTTGTGTGACGTTCTGAATCTGGAGGGACAGTATGAGGTGGGGTATGTTCTATTCTGCCTCACTTCTTTATCAGAGATGGATGTTTACTTGAATGGACTGATGCTTCTCCATTTTCCTGCTTCTTAGTTTACCGGCATCTGCAAATGTATTCACAGATGGATTTTCCCTTCCATCATCTGTATTGCCAGCCCTAGGGATTATACCTTTAGCACTGATTTGTATTCATACTAACTCTGTGCCAAGCAGGTTGGCACTTAACCTGTTGATTCCTAGTCTACCTCTTTACTCCACCATTCCCACTCACGAGGACTCACAGGAGAGAAGCTGGTTTTGTAAGATACCTCAGCTTGCTCAACTGGCGGACTTGCTAGGAGGAGTCATAGACCATGAGGGTTAGAAGGAATGATGGCAGCATCTCATCTTCAGTTTAAAGGTAAGGAGACACACTGAGGCTCCAAGAGGTCAGGTTACTAAAGGCACAGAGCCAGTTAGTGGCTGAGCTAGAAATTCCACCCAAGTCCGCTGCATTCTCAGTCCCATGTTTTTTCCTGTATTTCCAACTGTCTCTCGGATAGTCTATATAAAGGTTTGGCATTTCTGTGGAGATGTTCTCTTGTCACCCCTTCCGAGTAATGCCAGCTGTCCATGCAGAGAGGGGGGCACTTAGCCGGCGCAGGGCCAGAGCTGCCTGTAGAGAAGTGGAGTGAATGCATTGACATTTTCAGCCCATGGCAGATCCTGTTTGCCCTTCTGGCTCTCATCAGAAAAAGAGTGATTACATTTGCTGTTCAACTAACAATTGTGTGCAATTTTCAGCCTGCCTTGTTCTTTAACGTTGTCTTCCCATGCTTCTATCACATGCCATGGCATATCTATCTGCTTAGTAATTACACTGGTAGGGACTTACCTACACCATTTGGAAAAGGTTTGCCTAAAGTACTTATTTGCTTGTGCATAATAAATCTTGATTGATACCTTGGTAATCTCTGAGATCAATCTAAGGTTCCCTCCCACAATGGGGAGGATTGAAGAGTCAGGAAACGGGTGACAAAAGAAAGAAGACAAAACAAAAGAGGGCTGTGATTCCTCATTGATGAGCTAAGAGGAGGATTATGGATGATTAGGAATCTCCATGGGTGACTTTTACTTGTTTCTGGCTAGTTCTACAGTCAGGATCTTCCCTAGACTTGAGTTTGTAAGTAGAGTTGTCATTTGCATTCATCTAATAATCCAGTCCAATTGGGCCTCCTTGCTGGCTCAGCAGGTAAAGAATCTGCTTGCAATGCAGGAGATTTGGGTTTGAACCTTGGGTTGGGAGGATCCCCTGGAGGAGAAATGCAACCCACTCCAGTATTCTTGCCTTGGAAATCTCATGGACAGAGGAGTCTGGTGGGCTACAGTAAAGTCGCAAAGAGTTGGACCTGACTTAGTGAGTAAATGACAATAACACAAAGTAGTCCAATCAAATCATTTTTAGAGACAGCCACTGTGATCCCATAGAAAGCAAAGACTGCACTATGAGCTTGTGGCATAGTTGAGACTGGGAGCTGGGTCTGAATTCAGAAGATCAGGTATCTTCCAGCTGAGGACTAAGGTGTAGAAAAGGATATTTATCTGTAGTCTAGGGAAGGATGCACAGTGTACCACTTTAATAGTTCTAGAACTCTGCTCAGCCTGGCTGGGAGAGTGGCCGCCTGGCTGGGAGGGGAGTTTGAGGGAGAATGGATACAGGTATATGTATATCTGAGTCCCTTCCTTGTTCACTTGAAACTCTCACAACATTGTCAATTGGCTATACCTCAATACAAAATAAAAAGTTAAAAAAAGCAGTTTTGAAATTCTAGGAAGGTACTGACTTTTATACAAAGAGAGGAGATTGTTAAAAATCTCCAAAGGTATAGGAAAGTGTTATTTAAATCTTAATCACTTAAGTGGAGAAAACGTTGCTAAGTACCCGAATCCTAAACTTAAGTCAGCCCTCAACTGCTTCTGATGTTTAGGTTACAAAGCAGTCTCTCAATTCTTCCACCAATAAAATAGTGATGTTCATACCTGTCTCTTCCTTCAGTGTCATTCATTTATTCAGCAAACATTGACCAAGAGCTAGGCCTTGGGTTAATTGCCAAGGAAGATTTAGTGAAGGCAACATGATTTAAAGATTAATGTAAATGCTCTAAGTCAATTGTTTCCAACCCTTGAATCAGAATACATACATAAAGATTCCCAGTTGAGTCTAGTGTGCAGTTTTGAAAACCACTTCTTTAAGCTTGTAGCATTTGATATTAGAGAATACCATGCAAGAAGTGACGGTTGTTTTTTAAATTTTGGTGAGCCATGTGAATGTTTGACGAAGAGTACACTACTGATGTTAGACAAGAAGCAAAACTTGAGCAAACGCTAGTTGGTTCTATTTTTGTGGATGACCATGAGTTGTCATTCACATTCTAGCTTTAGAGAGGCTTGGTAACTTTTTTAGTATCAAGTGTCACTTTACCTGTGGCCCTAAGTGTTCCCACCCATAGAGGAAGCGTCTTGGTTATCACGTGGCCTTTTGCAGTTGTTCGTGTTTCACGTTTCGTTGTGTCTAATCAGTTTGGCCAAACTTTGAGTTTGTAATCCAATGGCTCATGGAAGTTTGGTTTTGCAGAACAGAATGGAGAAGACATTTTGGCAAGTAGGATTGCAGGAATTAGGAATGGATATAAAGCAAAATTTCCTGTTTCTAAGTGATGATTTCCTTTGGATTTCTTCTCTCTCCAAACAGGTAGTACCATGGTGTGAAGTTCATAGATTTTGGGTCCAAGACTTGTGTCCAGGCTTCAGCTCAGCTATTTGTTAGCTATGTATCCTTGAGCAAATTATTTAACTCGTAAAGCCTTACTTTCTTGATCTGCTAAATATGGAGAATGGTAACCCCACCACATATAATCGTCAGGATGAATATGTTGCAAGTAGGAAATTGGCATATAGTACATCCTCAATGAGGGACTGAGCACAAGCATATCCTAAATAAACACCTGCTGTTTATTGCTAGTCTATAGCTTTCTTATAACCTCTGAACAGTTAGGAGGAGTAAGAACAAGAGCAACAGAGTGGCAGTAAGTGAACCTATCTAGGTTCTTCTTAATTGCTTTGCATTTGATGACAGTTCCTGAACGTGCGTAGGGAGCCCCAGCTCTTCAACTCCCATCCGCAGAGGCATCTTGCTTGGTTGAGGGCCACTTATCTTGTTTTCCTCTTTTCTGATGGTGTTTGTGTATTTTCAGGGCCACTGTGTAGATCTTCCTTTTCACTTCTTGCTTTCATGATGATTATATACTTAGAGTGAAACCAATCTAGAACCAGAGGAAGTAAGAGCAGGGTAAGTTTTGGTCCAGCAAAACCAGCTCTCACCAGTGCTTATCTTTGTGTTTACCATGGGTCTCTTTCTGAGAAGCTGAGAAACCCCAGGGAAATGTTCTAGTTTGCCCGTTCACTAAACTTGTGAGGTTTTCTCAAACTCATTTATCAAAATGAAGGGCTGTAATTAAGATTTCAGAGAAGGAAAGCACTCTAGAATATTAGAGCTAATTGGGACTTTACAGACATTCATTCTGCAAATGAGCATCCTCTCTCGTTAAAGGTCACGCTGGCAAAGCTGAGACTAGAACTGGGGTCATAGGGACTCTTTGTCTATACTATTGTCTTTTTCTCCTTCTTTGGATCCATTCTGCATGGATCAGTTTTTTGTTTGTTTGTTTATATATATATATATATATATATATATATCTCAGGTTTTTGCTCCTGTCAGATTCCTGTTCAAAGATGAATGTTCTAGTCTTTTGTTTCTCTATATAAGACCTTTGAAAAGCAAAGCGCATTGAACCTTGCCAATCTTTTCCCCACATCTTCTAAGCCTCTCATTTCAGTTCAGCTGGTCTGCTCACTTCCTACAGGCATGCCTTACTTCTTCCTCCAGCTCACAGAATTTTCTGGCATTGTCCTTTGGTTTGTTTCATTTATCTTTTGGAGCCACCTAGCTTTCAGAGTCCTTGCTCATGGCTACTTCTGTGCTGGATTTTGTGACATATGCCAGTTTGTTTGTTTGTTTGCTTGTTTCATTTCTTTTTGTCTATCTTGATGTTGCTCTTTTTCTGTTTTCACATATAAAATATATATCTTCCTCAGGCAAGCTCCTTGAAAATGGGATGATAATCTGAATGATATGAGTACAGGATGAGATTTCTTTTTATCTGGAGTTCTAGCACGAGGCAATTAAATTTATTCATTCATTAAATTAACAGACATTTTTATTGAGTGCCTATCATATTTTAGGCCCTGAGGTTAGAGAATGATAATTACTCTGCTCTCAAGGATTCAAGAGTTTAGTTTGTGATACAGGCAAGCAGAGAAGCAGACTGACAAGTGATGTGTGTGGCGATGCCCGTGGTCCAGGTGCTGTGGGAGTGTTGTGAAAGGGGACACAGCTTCAGCTGGAGGTCGGAGAATGTGAATTATGTCCTAAAGGACTCGTAGGAAGTCATGCTCAGAATCTAAATGATACATAGTAGTTGAGATATCAGTTTTAATTGAGAGGTATCTTGGATGAAAGGGAACAAACATAAAACCTAGAAGAAATTGATGAATTTCTAGCAGAATGTAAATACTGAAAAATGACCTCAAAAAAAGTACAAAGTTTTTACAATTATTGTAGAAGTTCTTGGAAAGATGATTAAGCTTTATTATTAAAGAAAGTATCATATCTAGATGGATTTACACTGAATTCTGATAAACCTTTGAAGATCAGATAGTCTTAATCTTACCATTAAACTAATCCAGACAGTAGAAGAGGATACAGAACTCCCATATCTAAACCAAATAATGATAAGTAAAACAAGTAGATAAGTAAAACAAGTGCCTGATGAACTATGGACAGAGTTTTCTGTACAGGAGACAGGAATCAAGACCCTCTCCATGGAAAAGAAAAGCAAAAAAGCAAAATGGCTGTCTGAGGAGGCCTTACTAATAGCTGTGAAAAGAAAAGAAGTGAAAAGCAAAGGAGAAAAGGAAAGATATAAACATCTGAATGCAGAGATCCAAAGAATAGCAGGAGAGATAAGAAAGCCTTCCTCAGCAATCAATGCAAAGACATAGAGGAAAACAACATAATGGGAAAGACTAGAGATCTCTTCAAGAAAATTAGAGATACCAAGGGAACAATTCATGCAAAGATGGGCTTGATAAAGGACAGAAATGACATGGACCTACAGAAGCAGAAGATATTAAGAAGAGGTGGCAATAATACACCGAAGAACTGTACAAAATAGATCTTCACGACCCAGATAATCATGATGGTGTGATCACTCACCTAGAGCCAGACATCCTGGAATGTGAAGTCAAGTGGGCCTTGGAAAGCATCNTTTGAGGTCCCTGGGGTTGCCTCCATGGGGAGTACAGTGTTAGGGTAATATATGGTGCTGGGGATAACAGAAAATATGGTGGGGGGCATGGTTTGCATATGGATGCTTACATTTTCATTTTTCATAGTCTCCAAGAAGTTGCCTATGCCTTTATATCTACAGAATTTCTGAAAAGGCCAGGATTCTTCAGTCAATTGGCAATGTGCAATTGCTTTGGAAATGTGCCTCTTTGCTTTAGAAATCACTGTATCCTATATTAACCCATTTTTAAAGTTCCTATTTTGGAATAGCTTGAGATTTATACAAAATTTGCAAGGATAATATTAAGCCATTTAAAAAAATCTACAAATAACATTTATATTACAAATGTGTGTGATGCATTAAAATCTTCAAATTTTTATTTTATCCTACTTGTTCCCCACTTGTATTCATTTTAGTCTAACTGAAAGTAGAACAGACACTTTAACCCCTTTTAGTAAAACACTGAGGCTCAGTTAAACAAATAAAGCCAAAATTAATGTTTCTCAACCCTGAGACATGAGCTTGGTTTTGGCTTAAAAAAAAAAAATCTCATAGACTTTAAAATGTGCAGCCAGTTTTAAGAACCAGGAATAAACCAAATTCATAGTTGTTTTTCTGTATCGGTTTTGTGCTGGGCTTTACTGATTGTTTCAGGCTATATAAAATATGGTCCCCACTCTTCTGAGGAACTTAACTGTGTACAAAGCATATACACAAGGGACAGGGGAGGAAGGGAGAAGAAGGCCCTGCAACCAGAGTGAAAAGTCAGTGTCTCCACCATAGGCTTAAGCAACAGCAGACTCTTTATTCCTATGTTTGAGGCTTCCTCATCGGCTCATGTCATCCACTTTGATCAGAGAGCTACATCTCCAACAATTTTCCTCTCTTCACTTTGCATAGCGTTTAACAGTATATAAAACACTTGAACACTGTTATCTCACTGGTTGCCATGAAACTCTGAGAGCACAGAGCAAGGGTACCTGGGACTCCAGATGAGGGAAGCAGAGCTTCTCAAGGCCATGTCACCCCTCCTGGTGTAGTCTAATGCCACCCAGGCCACACTGGGCCCTATCTTCCCCCATCACCCTCATCTCTCCACGGCCATGCCGCGTTCTGACCCTGCATTTTCTCCTGAGTTTCCGGTGTTCTTTGCTTCTCTAGTGGCTCAGTGCTAAAGAAATCTTCTGTCAGTGCATAAGACACAGGAAATGAGGGTTCAATTCCTGGGTTGGGAAGATCCCCCAGAGGAGGAAATGGCAGCCCACTCCAGTATTCTTGCCTGAAAAATCCCATGAACAGAGAAGCCTGGCAGGCTACAGTCCAAGTCGTACAGAGTTGGACACGACTGAGTAACTGCACACATGCACTCACACACACGTACACACAGACAGACAGGCAGACACACACACACACACCAGTGTTCTTTGTTGTTACAGACATCTGGAGGTAATCATGGAGCCCTCTCAATTAATTCAGCCCCAGTAATAAATTACAGGGTGGATTTGGGGCTGGAGAGGGTGAGGAAAGCTTCTGGGCCTCCCCTTGCTGGAGAGCTCTTGCAATCAGACTTGGAGAGCCCTCCTCAGGGAGAGAATGTGAGGTTCAGCCCCAGCCTGCATGCTGCCTGGAGGGGTGGTTGGTTTATCCTGACACCAGGACATCGTTTTTCTTTCTCACAGAGCATATTTTAGTCTGAGTAGGGCCGTCCCTGGGCTGGCTGTCATATCCCTTTCCTAATTGAATTTTTCCTAAAGATCCAGTATGGTTTGAGCTCACTGATGGGCAGAGCTCCTGATGGGTGTCGTGGGGGGCTTCCCTGTGCTTATAGGGGCTGAATATTTTAGCCCATGGCCGTTATGCAGCAGTACCTTTCTCAGGCATTGTGGCAAACAGTGCCCCTCTCCCGTTTCCACATACCCCTTGGTGAGCAGCAGTACTGCCTCTGCCAGAGGCATCATCTTAAAGTGTCCTGCCATGCACCAGTCATGCCCTTGTTTCAAGAATAAACCTTGAAAGATTCCTTAATGCCTGCAGAATAAATTCAAAGTCCTCAAGTTTGCACACAAGGCTTTCAGGGCTTTGGTTCCATCCCACATTTTTAGTTACTTTGCTAGCTACTTTTCCGTTTCCCCCATCCAGCCACACTAAATTGAAGTTCTGTGTACTTTTCCTACCCGTGCAACGTTGCCTATGTTATTCCGGCCTGACCTCTACTCAGCATTCAGAGCTCAATCTGAAGGTCACCTCATTAATGAGGACTTAGTTCTGCTCCCTGCAAGAAGTAATTTTACCTTTTTTCTGCATTCCAGTAGCACTTTTTTACCTCACTTAGATAACATATGTATGTATTTATGTGTTGATTGCTTAGTCGTGTCTGACTCTTTGTGATCCCATGGACTGTAGCCCAGGGTCCTCTGTCCATGAGATTCTCCAGGCAAGAATAGTGGAATGGTGGGTAGCCATTCCTTTCTCCATGGGATCATCCTGACCCAGGGGTCGAACATGGGTCTCCCACACTGAGGGCAGATTGTTTACTGTCTGAGCCACCAGGGAAGCCTCACTTAGATAATATCATCATTTAATTGATGTGGTAGTCATTTTAGTAGATTGTTAATGAAATTGAAGCTTTTTTTCCAACCTTACTGATATAAGATTCTCCTACCGTAGAAACTTCTTAAGGCTAGGAACCATTTCTTCGTATCTATTACCTGAAGAATGCTAGGCACTAAAATAGGTAACTGTTGGAAAAGAGGTACTCAAGATGGGTTGAGGGGAGAGTTCAATTTTTCTCCTCCTTCAGTTAAGGTAGGTTTTTTCATAACTCTCCACCTCCTCCTCCTTCTTTCTTCCTGCCTTCTTTCATCATCTCAGAGTCTGTTTTCAAAATTTCATTAGGTATGGATTAAGAAGAAACAATAATGAAGCGAAGTATACTGCTTTCATTTCTGTGTTTCTTTAAAAGCAACTGTTTGTTTCTTTTTACTTCTAGATTCAACAATGTCTCACCCATCTTGGCTGCCACCAAAAAGTACTGCTGAGCCTCTTGGCCATGTGTCTGCACGGATGGAGACCACCCATTCCTTTGGGACCCCCAGCATTTCAGTGTCCACACAGCAACCACCCAAGAAGTTTGCCCCAGTTGTTGCGCCAAAGCCCAAGTACAACCCATACAAGCAAGCTGGTGGTGAAGGTGAGTGTGGACATTGCCGAGGGGGCTGCCTACAACAGGAGAGTCCACTGTAATAAAAGTGATTTGTCGGACAGTGTTGCATTGGGAAAACAATTTTGTAGTGTGGTTATCATAGTACAGAGACTGTCAAACGTTGAAGAGCACCTAGTAACCACCTAGGCAACCCTTCTTTTGGGCATACAGATTGAAATCTGCTAGGGGTTATCTGACTGGTTTTGGCCAGAGCTAAAGCTAGAGCCCTCCTCCCTTCATTCGTAGCTCAGTGTCCTTCCGTGGCAGTATCCTCCACCCCCATCCCATCGTCTTGTAGAAAGTGCCTCCCACCCATGTCCCCTCCCTCTTGCCATCGGGCAAGTGTCCCACGTGCTACCAAGCAGTGATCTGACGGTGTGTCCGTTTGAAGTGACCCCAATAAGGCACTTAGACTTTTTTCCCCTTCTGTAGTTATTTTGTCTAGATTGTTATTTTGTCTCTTCATTTTGGGGGAGAGGTAGGATGAATCTCCCTCTAATATGGAGAGAATAAAGACAGTCCCTCTTACTGAGAATGAGGCAGAGCTGTGTGGAGGGCTTAGTAGTGAGGACAGTCAGTGCACCCTTGAGGNTATTTTGTCTCTTCATTTTGGGGGAGAGGTAGGATGAATCTCCCTCTAATATGGAGAGAATAAAGACAGTCCCTCTTACTGAGAATGAGGCAGAGCTGTGTGGAGGGCTTAGTAGTGAGGACAGTCAGTGCACCCTTGAGGGTCAGGATGGGGCAGGTTCTGTATCATGTTGGCATGTATGAGAGGGAGGGGAACAACAGGTGATGGTTGCGCTTCAGACGTCTTCACTCGGAGTGCTGAGAATTCTATTGAGTTGGACCCTCGGCCGAGTCTTTCTATGTTGAGATGCCCCATCCTTGTCACCATGCTTTGTGGGGTCCTCTCACTGCCCAGCTTGTTCTCGAGGGACACTGGCTCCATCTCTGGCCCTCTGCAGCTCTTTGCTCCACCGGCTCTTTCTTACCGTGCTGCCTCACCACCCTTTTGTTCCCCGTCGCGACCCTGCTTGTACCACCTTCTCCGGTGTCTGGGCACGCCCTGGACTNTCTCGAGGGACACTGGCTCCATATCTGGCCCTCTGTAGCTCTTTGCTCCACCGGCTCTTTCTTACCGTGCTGCCTCACCACCCTTTTGTTCCCCGTCGCGACCCTGCTTGTACCACCTTCTCTGGTGTCTGGGCACGCCCTGGACTGGAGGGAATCAGAAGTAAGCTCTTCCCTGCGTTTCCACATGCATTGTCTTCTGACTGTCAAATTCCTGCGTCTTTGGTTGCTCCTCCTGCTGTCCTTAATCTGCCACTGTTGACCAGATGGTTTGTGTGAGGCACTCTGCTTGTTCATTGTCATTCTGTTGCCTTCTCCTAAAGCTCTATGAACCCAGTGCTTTTTCACATCAAAAAATGGGAACCTAGAGATGAGAGGTGACACTCTGTGGTTCTGCAGTGAGGCTATGGTCCTAACCCAGCCTGCTGTGCTGCTCGTCCCCCTTTTCCTGGCATATGTGGTGCTCGGGCCCCATATGATGGTGACACCTCCTCACTTCCTTATAAGAATGTAAGCTTTGTTTCCCCATTTAAGCAACAAGATATGGTTTCTCACTCATCCTTATGTTCCTCTTGGCTCTTATTATGCTACTGTGTTTTTAGTGGGAATGATTGTGTGTGGTCAAATGTATGTCTGTATCTTCTTATGTGTATATATATTTGGATGGATGGCGGATGGCTGGATGGGTGAGTGCACTGCTCAGTAATTCTCTTGCAATAAACAGTTTGGAACGTGGCATCCTCTCTCTAAGCAACTCAGTCTCATTGAATTTCTGAAGTCTTGAGTCTTTCTTGCAATTCTGCCAGTCTCTTTTTCTTTTTAATATAACCTTTTTTGAATACGTAAAGGAAGAGATTTCTCTTGCATATATGCATTTTAAAGGCAAACATGGATAAAGGTTCATGGATATTCAGACTTTTTAAAATGTAGCTCCGTCTCTTCATCTGCTGTATCTTATGACACGATATTTGTTAGAAGTGTAAGATTTACTTTCCTTTATATTTAATTTAAATGTTAGTGCATCTTCTGTTGCCCTCGACATTTTTATAATTCATGTTACTTTTGTTTAATTTTTAATACATTTTCTAAAGTTTATATGCATTTTCTTTTTCTTTTTTGGTCCATTTAGGATGTTCTGTACCATTAGTGAAATCCCTAGGTAGTAAGTAACACAGTTTTCATTTATAGCGTGAGTTGATGATGTCAAGGTCTTGTTATCTCAGCTCACTCTATCCTTTGCTTCTATATATACTGACCCTCAATTTTTTGCCCATAAAGCCTTAGCATTCATAGCTTAATTCAGAGTCTGACTTCCAAGAACCTCAGCCATGAAGACAGTGTAAAACTAACAGAAATCATAGCCCACCTTTTGCTGGTGTCAAGGTGAAAAACTGCAGTGCAGAGAGTGTAAGTGATTTGTTTGAAGATGGATGACCTGCTTGTCATCAAGTTGGTGCTAGACCTCAGGTCCCCTTTGCCTGAGTCCAGAGTTATCAGGACCTTGTATTATATTCTAGTGAGGACTCTTTCCCTGCGCTGTAACCTCTATGCATCTCATACAATCCTTTGCACAACTGTCCTTCTAATAGATTTACTTGTATGTGGGCCTGTCTCCTTTGGTAGATTCAGACCTTTTGGAGGTGGGGCTGCCTTACTCATGCTTTTACTCCCAACAGCATCCAGAAGGACACCTGATGCACAGTAGGGACTCAGTGATGTTTGCAGTGATAGTTAAGCTACAGCACTGTGAACCTGCTTATCCAGGTTCATATTCAGGCTTCTCAAATACTTTTCAGGGTTTATGGTTCTGTATGGGTTATTTTTACTTCCTCTCCCCTTTCCTTGAGCTTGGTAGCCTAGGATTTGTTTAACCACTGCTACCTTGAAGTTAGTTACTGATTACATTTCTCACCCTGGTCTTACGTCTGTAATCTCTGGGGTTTGCTTTTTCATTTTTAAATTCTGACTGTGAAAGTTGAAAAAGTACCCACATGTTTTCCACATCAACTTATATTTATGTGATACCATATGTTATAATTTTCTTTTATAAGGTATTCCACTAATAACTTTCTCTGAAGGGCTTTGGCACATTTAAAAATGGGGTGTACTTTTTTTCCCAGTTAGTAGCTCTTTAGGCCTTAGGGTTTTGTGATTTTGCTATCATTGTTCTCATTTATCATGGATTTTTTTTTTTTTTTCCCCAACAACTTGTGTGCCTTGGAATGCCCCTGCATTTCCAAATGCCTTTCTGTGTCTTGTACTATATACTTATGAGCCCATGTATATTTTTCATTGTTTTGTCTTCTTGTCTTCTTGCAAATTTTNATTGTTCTCATTTATCATGGATTTTTTTTTTTTTTTTTTTCCCAACAACTTGTGTGTCTTGGAATGCCCCTGCATTTCCAAATGCCTTTCTGTGTCTTGTACCATATACTTATGAGCCCATGTATATTTTTCATTGTTTTGTCTTCTTGCAAATTTTACTATGTTAAGTGTCTGTATTTTTTTATGGAATGATTTTGATATGCATGTGTGGTTTTATCTCTTTACCTTCTCTTCTAGACTGGTGAGGGAATGAGTGACATGATTTTTCTTTTGGTCTTTAAAGTACTAGCAGTAGTGTTCTTTATCTTGTAATCTGGGCCCTCTCTCTGCTTCCAATTTGCAAAAATTTCCCAAAGCCTTAGACTCTGATGGCAGAACAGGGTATAAATCTTGCTTTTTCTATCCTTGGTAGATACCAAAGAAAGTGATCTGTTTTCTTTTATTAATACATTGTTTTATGAAATGATTTTGAAATTTTCTTACTATTTTAACTCTGGCAATTGGAAATTCTTTCTCTGAATAATTTGGCTGAATGAACTGTGATAATACTTTGTGTTCCTTATTACAATAGATTATAATACAGAAAGATTTGTAAAGTTTGTAGGTTTGTAAAGTTGGGGTTATCTTGTGGTCTAGAGTTGACTTTCTCCAATTTCTGAAATTTCTTTTAAAAATATTTTTCATATAAGAGTTTGAAAAAGGTGAATCCATAGGGTACAAATTCCACATGATCATTTTTGTAGAATTCCTTTTGTTTGTACAATCCATTATAATTTTTCTAGCACTTCTGTATTCATTGTTATTTAATTCTCAAAAGACTGTTCTTATTGTAGCTCTCTGAGTTAGATAGAACAGATGGTATTGCAATTATACCAAGTGGTAAACTACCCAAAGTGAAGGATATTATTCAATAATTATTCAATAATATGTGATTATTCAACTATGTGATTATTATTATTATTCAATAATCACATAGTTGATAAAATTGTAGAGCTAGGCTCTATTTTTTATATCTAGGGCTCTTGTTGATTTTAGAAGGTTCTATTTATTAGAGATTGGGCTAGATTACCTCATCTATTTTGAATTCATTATTTTATTATTTCATGATTTTTCTTTGAATGATTGCTTAAAAAAAAAACTTTTCCTATGTATATTACCTTATATGCTTCTGTATAATATAAACAAAGCCTCTGTTTTCAAGCTTTGCCTACATTGCTTCACCTAGACTTGTAAAGTCAAATCAGAATAGGTGAAATAAATTCTATTCATTGAGGATCCTAAGCCTGGAAATTTTTTTACTAGATCTGTCTGTGTTTTATTCTACCTGAGGTTCCCAATCCGTTCTGTGGAGAGGGAGTAGTTATTGCCTGTTGATAACCCGAGGTAAACATAGTACTGAGAACAAAATGCCATCTTAAACAATTGGTCTCTCGTGATGAGAACGGCAGCCAAACTCGTTTCCTTCCTACTTTCCTGCCCAAGCCTTTCTTCATGTTTTAATCACAAAGTCTTTGAGCAGCAGAACTAGAAAAGAGTTTGAAGGTTCTCTAGGGCAGTTCTTTCACTTGTCAGATGTGAAAACTCAGTCTGAGAGGGAAAAGAATATCTTCCCAAGATTATCCAGGAATCTGGGGCTGAATTGGCTCCAGAACTCAGGTCTTAAACCTGCTCATTCCATTAAGTCTCTGCTGTCTTAGATTGGAAGAGGCAAAATTGGAGCTTGGTTCCTAGGAATTGCTGAGTCTTTGATTATTGCTATTTGGTGTTGAACTGGCCCTTAGTGATGAGAAGTCATGTAACCTGGTCAGGCAGGACATATTTGTTTTTTCAACAGTTAGCAAAAATGTGAGTGAAATTGATGCCCACTTATGGCAATATATTTGAAAAAGTAATTTGGAATGGATTATTTCTGCCATTTTTATTCTTGTTCATATACACCAATTTGTTGCTGCTTTGACTCTTGAGAGTCCCTTGGACTGCAAGGAGATCCAACTAATCCATCCTAAAGGAAATCAGTCCTGAATATTCATTGGAAGGACTGATGTTGAATCTGAAACTCCAATACTTTGTCCACCTGATGTGAAGAGCTGACTCATTTGAAAAGATCCTGATGCTGAGAAAGACTGAAGGCAGGAGGAGAAGGGGACAACAGAGGATGAGATGGTTGGATGGCATCACCGACTCAATGGACTTGAGTTTGAGTAAACTCCAGGAATTAGTGAGGAACAGGTAGGCCTGGCTTGCTGCAGTCCATGGGGTCGCAGAGTCGGATATGACTGAGTGACTGAACTGAACTCCTTTTGCAGTTAGTGAAAGCTTTTACTTTTTATTCCTGAAATAATTGGTAGTAGAAAATGTGTAAGGACTGATGTGAACTCTGAGCAAGTCGTATCTGAGTATTTCTGCTCGACCTGCACTCTCTGTCTCTGGAGCCCTCTAGTCTCTTCCCTGNTCCATTTAGGATGTTCTGTACCATTAGTGAAATCCCTAGGTAGTAAGTAACACAGTTTTCATTTATAGCGTGAGTTGATGATGTCAAGGTCTTGTTATCTCAGCTCACTCTATCCTTTGCTTCTATATATACTGACCCTCAATTTTTTGCCCATAAAGCCTTAGCATTCATAGCTTAATTCAGAGCCTGACTTCCAAGAACCTCAGCCATGAAGACAGTGTAAAACTAACAGAAATCATAGCCCACCTTTTGCTGGTGTCAAGGTGAAAAACTGCAGTGCAGAGAGTGTAAGTGATTTGTTTGAAGATGGATGACCTGCTTGTCATCAAGTTGGTGCTAGACCTCAGGTCCCCTTTGCCTGAGTCCAGAGTTATCAGGACCTTGTATTATATTCTAGTGAGGACTCTTTCCCTGCGCTGTAACCTCTATGCATCTCATACAATCCTTTGCACAACTGTCCTTCTAATAGATTTACTTGTATGTGGGCCTGTCTCCTTTGGTAGATTCAGACCTTTTGGAGGTGGGGCTGCCTTACTCATGCCTTTACTCCCAACAGCATCCAGAAGGACACCTGATGCACAGTAGGGACTCAGTGATGTTTGCAGTGATAGTTAAGCTACAGCACTGTGAACCTGCTTATCCAGGTTCATATTCAGGCTTCTCAAATACTTTTCAGGGTTTATGGTTCTGTATGGGTTATTTTTACTTCCTCTCCCCTTTCCTTGAGCTTGGTAGCCTAGGATTTGTTTAACCACTGCTACCTTGAAGTTAGTTACTGATTACATTTCTCACCCTGGTCTTACGTCTGTAATCTCTGGGGTTTGCTTTTTCATTTTTAAATTCTGACTGTGAAAGTTGAAAAAGTACCCACATGTTTTCCACATCAACTTATATTTATGTGATACCATATGTTATAATTTTCTTTTATAAGGTATTCCACTAATAACTTTCTCTGAAGGGCTTTGGCACATTTAAAAATGGGGTGTACTTTTTTTCCCAGTTAGTAGCTCTTTAGGCCTTAGGGTTTTGTGATTTTGCTATCATTGTTCTCATTTATCATGGATTTTTTTTTTTTTTTCCCCAACAACTTGTGTGCCTTGGAATGCCCCTGCATTTCCAAATGCCTTTCTGTGTCTTGTACCATATACTTATGAGCCCATGTATATTTTTCATTGTTTTGTCTTCTTGCAAATTTTACTATGTTAAGTGTCTGTATTTTTTTATGGAATGATTTTGATATGCATGTGTGGTTTTATCTCTTTACCTTCTCTTCTAGACTGGTGAGGGAATGAGTGACATGATTTTTCTTTTGGTCTTTAAAGTACTAGCAGTAGTGTTCTTTATCTTGTAATCTGGGCCCTCTCTCTGCTTCCAATTTGCAAAAATTTCCCAAAGCCTTAGACTCTGATGGCAGAACAGGGTATAAATCTTGCTTTTTCTATCCTTGGTAGATACCAAAGAAAGTGATCTGTTTTCTTTTATTAATACATTGTTTTATGAAATGATTTTGAAATTTTCTTACTATTTTAACTCTGGCAATTGGAAATTCTTTCTCTGAATAATTTGGCTGAATGAACTGTGATAATACTTTGTGTTCCTTATTACAATAGATTATAATACAGAAAGATTTGTAAAGTTTGTAGGTTTGTAAAGTTGGGGTTATCTTGTGGTCTAGAGTTGACTTTCTCCAATTTCTGAAATTTCTTTTAAAAATATTTTTCATATAAGAGTTTGAAAAAGGTGAATCCATAGGGTACAAATTCCACATGATCATTTTTGTAGAATTCCTTTTGTTTGTACAATCCATTATAATTTTTCTAGCACTTCTGTATTCATTGTTATTTAATTCTCAAAAGACTGTTCTTATTGTAGCTCTCTGAGTTAGATAGAACAGATGGTATTGCAATTATACCAAGTGGTAAACTACCCAAAGTGAAGGATATTATTCAATAATTATTCAATAATATGTGATTATTCAACTATGTGATTATTATTATATTCAATAATCACATAGTTGATAAAATTGTAGAGCTAGGCTCTATTTTTTATATCTAGGGCTCTTGTTGATTTTAGAAGGTTCTATTTATTAGAGATTGGGCTAGATTACCTCATCTATTTTGAATTCATTATTTTATTATTTCATGATTTTTCTTTGAATGATTGCTTAAAAAAAAAACTTTTCCTATGTATATTACCTTATATGCTTCTGTATAATATAAACAAAGCCTCTGTTTTCAAGCTTTGCCTACATTGCTTCACCTAGACTTGTAAAGTCAAATCAGAATAGGTGAAATAAATTCTATTCATTGAGGATCCTAAGCCTGGAAATTTTTTTACTAGATCTGTCTGTGTTTTATTCTACCTGAGGTTCCCAATCCGTTCTGTGGAGAGGGAGTAGTTATTGCCTGTTGATAACCCGAGGTAAACATAGTACTGAGAACAAAATGCCATCTTAAACAATTGGTCTCTCGTGATGAGAACGGCAGCCAAACTCGTTTCCTTCCTACTTTCCTGCCCAAGCCTTTCTTCACGTTTTAATCACAAAGTCTTTGAGCAGCAGAACTAGAAAAGAGTTTGAAGGTTCTCTAGGGCAGTTCTTTCACTTGTCAGATGTGAAAACTCAGTCTGAGAGGGAAAAGAATATCTTCCCAAGATTATCCAGGAATCTGGGGCTGAATTGGCTCCAGAACTCAGGTCTTAAACCTGCTCATTCCATTAAGTCTCTGCTGTCTTAGATTGGAAGAGGCAAAATTGGAGCTTGGTTCCTAGGAATTGCTGAGTCTTTGATTATTGCTATTTGGTGTTGAACTGGCCCTTAGTGATGAGAAGTCATGTAACCTGGTCAGGCAGGACATATTTGTTTTTTCAACAGTTAGCAAAAATGTGAGTGAAATTGATGCCCACTTATGGCAATATATTTGAAAAAGTAATTTGGAATGGATTATTTCTGCCATTTTTATTCTTGTTCATATACACCAATTTGTTGCTGCTTTGACTCTTGAGAGTCCCTTGGACTGCAAGGAGATCCAACTAATCCATCCTAAAGGAAATCAGTCCTGAATATTCATTGGAAGGACTGATGTTGAATCTGAAACTCCAATACTTTGTCCACCTGATGTGAAGAGCTGACTCATTTGAAAAGATCCTGATGCTGAGAAAGACTGAAGGCAGGAGGAGAAGGGGACAACAGAGGATGAGATGGTTGGATGGCATCACCGACTCAATGGACTTGAGTTTGAGTAAACTCCAGGAATTAGTGAGGAACAGGTAGGCCTGGCTTGCTGCAGTCCATGGGGTCGCAGAGTCGGATATGACTGAGTGACTGAACTGAACTCCTTTTGCAGTTAGTGAAAGCTTTTACTTTTTATTCCTGAAATAATTGGTAGTAGAAAATGTGTAAGGACTGATGTGAACTCTGAGCAAGTCGTATCTGAGTATTTCTGCTCGACCTGCACTCTCTGTCTCTGGAGCCCTCTAGTCTCTTCCCTGTTGTGAAAGGTGAATCTGGCCTGTGACTTTGCAGGTACAAAGGGGAAACGTCGTCTTTGTATAGTTCTAACAGTCCTTTTACATCGCCAGCCATCACAGAACACTCGCAGCTTCTCAGACTGTCGATTATAACTGTGGTCTGTCACCAGGACAGTCACAAGTTCACGGTTTGAACTGGTGTGCCCCTTTTCTGGCTCAGGGCAAACATCTTTAGCCTCATCTCTCATTGTGGAGTTCAATAAATGAGTTTAAATTTTCAGAGACTCGGGGGGTGGGGGGCGGGTAAAAGATAAGCTGTGTATTCATTGAAAGGTCAGATACTAATTGTATTTGTTTGATCTTTACGTGGCATCTTCCTGAAGAGAAAAGAACTTGTAATTCTTTGTATGAAATCATGAAATCAGATTTTACTAAATATGCATAGGCCTTATTGACACTCAGAAGAGCCAAGATTCAGTGCTGACTTGGTGGTCAGGGCATTCACATTCAATCCTCAGTTTCACTCCTTGACCTTGGACATGTCAATTTTCTGTTTCACGTTTTCTTACTTTATAAAACTAGTTGGTAACATTAATTATCTTATGAGGTGGTTCTGTGGATCAGATATAATGAGTGTAAAAATATTTAAAAAACCATAAAATACCTTACAACCCTAGGAATTACTTTTGCATTCTCATTTAACAATCATTTACTTAAAGCAGAATTTGTGCCAGACAGACACTCTTCTAGTAGCTGAAGTAATGAGCCAAATGGAGACTGATCTCAGCCCTTGTAGAGTGTATTCCTTGCTATAATAAAAATAACTAGTTGCTTTGATTAATATTAAGTAATATTGATAAAATTATTAAATAGTATTTAATACATGCATTTCATAATTTTATACAGACCATTACTAATAATTAACTACTAATACCAGTAATATAAGATTAATAAATGTATAGCAGTATAAATACAGTTATTAATAATATTCATAAATACTGATAAACAGTATAAATTTCTAATATTAGTGATAGTGATCTTAGTGCCTCAATATTATATTGTAATACAATTCTTGAACCAGAATAAATCTTAAAAATTATTGAATACACATTCATTTCTCAGATAAGGATAATTATTTTCATAATACGTTTCTAGGAGGTATAGGGCCTTTGCTCTAGGAATGCTGTAAATAGCAAATCAAAATTGTTAAATACAGGCAGGGGTTAGTACCTCAATTGTGAAGCCTCAGCAAGGTCAGGTATTTGTTCTGTATCAGAGAACAGTAAGTGGTGAAGCTGAGTCTGGATCTGGTGGATCCTTCTATGATTATTGTAGTTCTATGTCACTGAAGGGTTTGGGGTGATTTGCTTATAATCTCCAGTGATAGAATTAATGTATGTGCACAGAATGAATTAAATGTTTTAGGACAAAAAGGAATTTATGAATTGTTGACAAAAATCTCTTATTTTATGACTTGCCACTTAATTAACTGCTGAAATGAATGCCTTAAGAAGGTGGTAGATTTTTCATCCAAGTCTGACTCCAAAAACTGTGAATAATGCAGTATTGTGTGCTGAAGTGCTCTTTACTCTTCTTCATTTTTAAATTATATAAATGTGAAGTACAATTTTCACTCCATATTTTAAATATGAAGAAAGTTTAATTTCCTGTTCAAGAATAAAAATAAATAAACATCTACAGAAGGAAATGGCAACTCACTCCAGTATTCTTGCCTAAAGAATTCCATGGACAGAGGAGCCAGGTGGGCTATATCCATGGTGTTGCAAAAAGTCAAACATGACTTAGTGACTAAACAACGCACCCATTAAACCAGCTAAAAAGAAAAATCACATCATTTGCTAGTAAGGGTGTGGAGAAGCTCTGATACATTGCTGGAAGTTGTATGTAAAATAGTATAACTAGTCTGGAAAACTCTTTTTGCAGCTTTTTTTTTTTTTTTTTTTTCTTTTTAAACCAAAGTAAATGTCTACTAAAGGGGCTTCCCTGGTGGCTCAGTGGTAAAGAGTCCATCTGCCAATGCAGGAGGCTTGAGTTTGATCGCTTGATCAAGAAGACCCCCTGGAGGAGGAAATGTCAACCCACTCCAGTATTCTTGCCTGGAGAATCCCACAGACAGAGGAGCCTGGCATGCTATAGTCCGTAGGGTCACAAAGAGTAGGATATGACTTAGCAACTAAACAGCAACAACAGCAGATATATACTAGCCATATGATTTAGTTGTTGTACCCTAGGGACATTTAATCCAGAGACATGATAAGTTATGTTCACAAAAACTCTTATACATGAATGTCATAACTTACTTTATAATGGCAAGATACTGGAAACATCTTAAATGTCCTTCAGTCGGTAAATGTTTAAACAGACTCGGATCCATCCATCCAATCTACTTATTATAAGAAGGAAAGATTTACTGATACATGCAGCAACTGGATTCACCTCAAGGGCATTATGCTTAACGAAAAGGGAAAAATCACTCTGGAAGGATTACATATACCATATGATTCCATTTATAAGAGATTCGTGAGATGATGAAACTCCAGAGATAAAGAGTCATTTAATATTGGTTGTGGGGGGACAGGATGAGGGGTGGACTGGTGCAGAGAATGGGTGTTCACAGTAAGAAAAAGCAACGGGGAGCTGGTGGTGGAAGAGTTGTGTATCTCTCTTGTGGTGATGGTTACATTAACCTGTACATGGGTTAAAATAGCCTAGCTCTAATATACACAAAGGAAAACAGGTTAAA
>SJYV01049331.1:0-16465 GCA_006410875.1 Neotragus pygmaeus | reverse complement strand
TAGAGAAAAAAGAACAAATGAGACCTAAAGTTAGTAGAAAGAAAGAAATCATAAAGATCAGAGAAGAAATAAATGAAATAGAATCTAAAAAAAAAAAAAACAACAACAAAACAGTGACATGAAAAGCTGGCTCTTTGAAAAGATCTAATTTTCTCTCAGTAGATTCAGAAACACATCAAAGTTATAACTTGCTTCCCATTCTCCTATCCCCTACCATGTCACCAAAATTTTATTTTTTTCAAGTTTATCATTGACTTTATTGTCAATAAATCCTATGATCATTTCCAGATCCTCATTTTATATGACTTTTGAATAATATTCTACATACTTGGCCAGTTTCTCTTTGACACAATATTTTCCATACTTCTGTGGCCCATTCTTCTAGTTTCCTTTAAAGCTGCTTTTCTCAGACTCTTTTAGAGCCCCTCCTCTGTTATCTACAAATTATATAACAGGGTCCTCAAGTCTTAGTAATATATATGTTAGTCTCTCAGTTGTGTCTGACTGTTTGTGACCCCATGAAGTGTAGCCCGCCAGGCTCCTCTGTCAATTGACTTCTCTAGGCAAGAATACTGGAGTGGGTAGCCATTCCCTTCTCTAGGGGATCTTCCCAACCCAGGGACTGAACCCAAGTCTCCCACATTGCAGGCAGACTCTCTACTGTCTGAGCCACCAGGGAAGCCCATACTCATATATGTATACATTGTTTTCTTTATACCAGTCTACTCTCCCTAGGCTTCTATACTATTTGTACATAAAGGAGACCCAGATCTATTCATCTTTAGAGCAACTTTCCTTGGTTAGCGACCCAAATAGCCAACTGCTTTGTCAACATTTGTATCTGGATGTTCATATTCTACAAGCATCTTAAACTCAAAATGTCGCAAGGTGAATTCATCAGGTGACCTCACTTCTGTAACCCATTCAGCTACTCCTCAGTTTTTCCCATTTGAATAAAGGGTAAGACCATCTACCCATTATACCAGCCGCATGGATATCACCCTTGAGAGTATCCATCTTTATCCTTCCCCAGTGCAGAGCTTCAGCAAGTTCTACTGTTATTTACACCCAAACTTGCCTGCTCAGTTACTCAGGCTGTCCTGTAGTCCGCCAGGCTCCTCCGTCTATGGCAAGGATACTGCAGTGGGTTGCCATTTCCTCCTCCAAGGGATCTTTCTGATCCAGGGATCAAACTCACATCTCCTGCATTGTCAGGCAGATTCTTTACTGCTGAGCCACCTGAGAAGCCAAAACATATCTTGTCTGTGTGAAAAACTCTTAATCTTCTCGGCCACCACCCTTGTCTAGGCCTCAGTTGTGTCTGTGCTAGATCACTGAAATAGTCTCTTAACTGAATCCAGCGCATACACTCTTTCTTCCAACCCGACGTCTATTTGTCTGAATGATGAACTGAATAATTTCATGTCCTTCTTTGAAACTTCTTAATAGATCTACATTGTCCTTAGAATAAAGACGCCAAATCATGAACTTTCCCCGATTTCATCCTTTACCTTTCTCCCTATTGCTCTACCCTCCTCATTCTACAAACATGATGGACTTCCTGTCTCAGTACTTTCATGCATGCTTTTCCTCTCTCTCCCTCACTTTTCAAGTTCTAATTTAAGTATCATTTCTACCAGGAATCCTTCCCTAACCAACCCTTGACCTAACAGGCTAGTCTACCTATTTTATGTAGAACTTGGCACTTTGCCTTTGTTCCCACTGAGCCCATTTCATTACATATTCAGTGTTTGTTCACCATATTAACAGTCAGTACATTGAGGGCAGGGATTGTGTATATCTTATTCACCAATCACAATAGTTAGTTTAGTTGCTCGGTCGTGTCACACGCTTTGCAACCCCATGGACTGCAGCATGCCAGGCCTCGCTGTCCATCACCAACTCCTGGAGCTTGCTCAAACTCATGTCCATCGAGTCTGTGATGCCATCCAACCATCTCAGCCTCTGTCGTCCCCTTTTCCTCCTGCCTTCAATCTTTCCCAGCATCAGGGTCTTTTCCAATGAGTCAGTTCTTCATATCAGCTGGCCAAATTGTTGGAACCTCAGCTTCAGCATCAATCCTTCCAATGAATATTCAAGACTTAATATTCAGGAGGACATTTTTCAAAAAGGCAAAATGGTTGTCTGAGGAGGCCTTACAAATAGCTGAGAAAAGAAAAGAACTAAAGGCAAAGGAGAAGAGAAAAGATATACCCATCTGAATGCAGAGTTCCAAAGAATATCAAGGAGAGATAAGAAAGCCTTCCTCAGTGATTGATGCAAAGAAATAGAGGAAAACAATAGAATGGGAAAGATTAGAGATCTCTTCAAGAAAATAAGAGATACCAAGGGAATATTTCATGCAAAGATGGGCTCAATGAAGGACAGAAACAGTATGGACCTACTAGAAGCAGAAGATATTAAGAAGAGGTGGCAAGAATATACAGAAAAACCATACAAAAAAGATCTTAATGACCCAGATAACCATGATGGTGTGATCACTCACCTAGAGTCAGACATCCTGGAGTGTGAAATCAAGTGGGCCTTAGGAGGCATCACTAGGAACAAAGCTGGTGGAGGTGATGGAATTCCAGCTGAGCTATTTCAGGTCCTAAAAGATGATGCTGTGAAAGTGCTGCACTCAATATGCCAGCAAATTGGGAAAGCTCACCATGGCCACAGGACTGGAAAAGGTAAGTTTTCATTCCAATCCCAAAGAAAGGCAATGCTGAAGAATGTTCAAACTACCACACAATTGCACTCATCTCACACACTAACAAATTAATGCTTAGAATTCTCCAAGTGAGGCTTCAAAAGTACATGAACTGAGAACTTCCATATGTTCAAGCTGGATTTAGAAAAGGCAGAGGAACCAGAATTCAAGTTGTCAACATCCGTTGGCTCATCAAAAAAGCAAGAGAATTCTAGAAAAACATATACTTCTGCTTTATTGACTACGCCAAAGCTTTTGACTATGTGCGTCACAACAAACTGGAAAATTCTTAAAGAGATTTGAATACCAGACCCAGTATCTGGCATATATGCAGATACTTGATCAAAATGAATCTAACATAAATGTACATAGCAACATCATTCATAATAGCCAAAGAATAGAAATTAACCACATGTTCATCATCTTATGAATGGATAAAAATGTGTAGTATATCCATATAATGGAATATTATCTAGCCATTTAAAGAATAAAGTATTGATTCATGTTATAGCACAAATGAACCTTGAAAACACTATGAAAAATGAAATAAGCCAGTCACAAGAAAACACACAATATATGGTTATATTTAAGAAGAAGTGTCCAAAATTGGCATATCCATAGAGATAGATAGTGTTTACCAGAGGCTAGACAGAGGGGGGAATATGAGTATTAGAGGGGGGAATATGAGTATGAGGTTACTTTTTTGTTCTAAAATTTAGATAGTGGTGATGGCCCTACAACTCTGAAAATATAATAAACACAACTGAAATGTATACTTTAAATGAGTGGGTTTGTAGTATGTGAATTACATCTTGATAAAGTTCTTAAAAGTGCATGTGTATAATGTAAAGCACGTATCAGTGTGAAATGATATAAACAATGTAAACTGACACTGAGTGATGTTTAGTTTGCTGGAGGATGAAGAAACAGTAAATAATAGAGATTCTTCTTAGGAATTACACCTAATTAATGTATCTGTTTTTATCTACTTGGGACTTTGAAATGGGAGAGAGCAATCATCGGGGTCTAAATTTGGAAAGAAACTCAGAGATTCTGTAATTCAACTGTTTCATTCTACATGTGAGTAAATGGAGGCAGAAAGGGAAAGTGACTGACCAAGTTCACACAGCAAATTAGTAACCAGGTCTATACTAAAATCCCTTATCTCTTGAGTCTCATTTTAGGGTTCTTTCCATTATATACATCCAAATCATCCAAATCAGTCTCCTTAAGAGATTTCCCAGAAGCCTCTCATGACAACTTCTTACAAATTATTGTTTGTCCCCATCTTCAAGGGAGGCTGAAAATTGTAGCTTCTGTTAGTAAGGAACCAAGGAAGAATGGACTTTGAGGAGGCAACTTGTAATTTCTGCCACAGATTGTTATTGCTGGAAATTTTGAATAAGCCAGTTTTAGACCTAGGAGAATTCAGTGTTCTCTGAGGTACTTCTGAAGTCAGCATCAACATTTCCAGTAGAGTGTGAATACAATAGTCACACATTGAACTCTTTTCATGATAAACATCTCTAGCACCAGACAGGCTCAGCAGTTCCTGAGTAAATTGCTTTTGGCAGGGACTGGCTGCAAGGCATCACCAGCTCAAATGAATACAACTTTACTTTTAAAAACATATCAAGATAGCACTCACTATCCTGGAATAAAGAAAGAGAAGGTGATAGATCCTTTTTGAATGGAAATTGCAACCTGGAATGTAAAAGTCTCTCTTTTACATTCTTCAGAGGCTTCTTGTTGCCTTTTTTTTAAATGTAAAAATTCGAAATTGTCTTAACACTGTTGTCTTACCTGTCATGAAAAGAGCTGATCACTGGAAAAGACCCTGATACTGGGAAAGATTGAAGACAGGAAAAGGGGACAACAGAGGATGAGATGGTTGTATGGCATCACCAACTCAATGGACATGAGTTTGAGCAAGCTCTGGGAGCTGGTTAAGGACAGGGAAGCCTGGTGTGCTGCAGTCCATTGGGTCATAAAGCGTTGGACATGACTGAGTGACTGAACAACAACAATCACAGTAGTTTACAGAAAAAGAGTTGACAAGAACAGATATTATTTCAATTCAAAATTGTTCCAAAAATACAAAAAAAAAAGTTCTAAAATGTTACAAAAATTGCCAGGATTTAAGTATTTTTAAACAGCCACTTTACTCTTAACCATAGTAGTAGTCCTTTTTCTCTTTGTTTTCTCTATTTATTGGAGACAACCTCTCTAAAGTGAAATTGTATTGGGGAGGTCTAGGTTGCAGATGGTATAGTGGCCTCTTTTCCCTTGTAGTTTGCAACAGTTTTCCCCCAAGAAATTGATGCTAATGGTGCTGAAAATAACTGGAAGCTTAAAGTCTAGAGGACGAAAAGGAAAGTGGGACTAGTTCTCTCTTAGATGAGGTATTGTCCAAAAGAAACCAGATCTGCAGGGCCGCTTGTACTTTCTTGAGTTTGTTTCCTATCAACCCCAAGAGTTATGTGGTATTTTCCATTTGCAAAGAAAAGCATGCAATGACAATTCCTCCAGATAAGTTAATTATCTGCCTCAGAAAATGCTTCAAGTTTCTTGAGGTACTAATGATATTAGATAGCCTGGGTTGTTTTGAGGCATTTTAATGTATACCCATGCTGTAACGACAGTCTTCAGGAAAATATTTCTGACTTCTAATTAACTTATAAAGTTTCCTTGGGAATTTTTTTCCGGTTGTTGTTGTTGTTTTGAAACTGAGAATAAAACAAAGAAATTATATGGTAGGTAGTTAGTGCATTCTTTCTGAATCTCTCTCTAGATGACAAATTAATGGCTGGTCTCATTTTTCATGCTCCCATGCATAAAAAGAAAGAAATTAAGACAGTGATGATATTTAACTATTATAGGAGAAATTAATCTTTGACAGAATTATCTAGAGCTTTCCAAGTCTAGCATCTATGTACTGAGCTACCTCTGGGCCAATGAAACAACTCAGACTCTGCCAAATGGAACCATTTAAATTTTAGTGATTCTGGCCCCAAACCTTAATGTCTGTATCCACTGCATGAAGAAGACACCCTTTTCTGAAGTATATGGAATTCTATTACCCAGCAGCCTGGGACAAGTTAAATTAGTCTGTAGACAATTTAACTGCAGGAGCACTCGTCTCTAGGAATACCATTAATTCTGTTTAAAGTGACAATATTGCTGTTGCTGGAGACTTTCCTTTTTTTTTTTTTGCAACAGAAATTTGTCTAAAGAGAAGAGTGTTGATTGACTACATATACTTTTCTTATTCTTTCCCAGAAAGTAAATCACACGTGCAAATATGCAAATATATACATATATTTAGGTAAATTTTGTTTGAACGTTCTAAGGGCTTTTCTAGACAATTAAAGTAAGAATTTTATAGGATAAAAGGAAAACTAAGACTTGAACTGGACTTATACTATTCTTTGTACTAATTAAAATGTTTCACATAAAGGCATTATGTGCATGCATGCTAAGTCGCTCAGTCCTGTCCAAGTCTATGACCCCATGGACTGTAGCCCATCAGGCTCCTCCGTCCATGGGATTCTCCAGGCATAAATACTGGGGTGGGTTGCCATTTCCTTCTCCAGGGGGTCTTCCGGACCCAGGGATTGAACCCACGTCTCATGTCTCCTGCACTGGCAGGCAGGTTCTTTACCACGAGCACCACTTTGAAGCCCAAAGACATTATATATAAAAAGTAAATGGAAAAGCATTTTAATAAGATATTTTGGGGAATGTAAGGTGTTTACTCTGTAAGTAAAAGTGCAAGGTCATAGAGGGTTAGGATGGGGAAGGGGGAGGAAGATGGTTTGTTGGGGGGGGTGGTGCGGAATCTATGTATACCTATGGCTGATCATACTAATGTATGACAAATCATCAGAATATTGTAGAGTAATTATCCTCCAATTAAAAATAATTTTTTAAAGCACAAGGTCACTGAATGTATATTAGCTGTCATATTATCTGTCAAGGGCCCCACTGGTCTCAGAGCTACATTAGAAGTAGTGTTGAAAAGATTGCTAAGACTGCCTAATAGGTAAATAAAAGAAAAAGGCTGTCTGCACAGATTGCACCACTGGTAACAAAAGGCAAGGGTCTTAGAGCAAACCTTTCATCTGCTGCAGTTGGTATTAGGGCAGATGGTGTAATTATGTGCAGATGACACCAAATCTCGACTTAGAGCGCAGGGCTCTATTAGCACTACATTCTCCAGAGTCTGAATACCAGCAAATGGGAAATAAGCCTATCTACCTTGAAGGAGCACCATTGTTCCCGTGGGAAGCTTAATTAAGGATAGCATTATGTTGTTGCGTGCTACTATGGGGCTCTATCCTTTGTAGCTCATGCTAAGTGGGAATGACATTCTTCTCCAAGTCTCTTTCCTCACTTCCACTACCATAAATAATAACATAAAGCATCTTTTTATTTAGTTAGTTTTTTATTTATTTTAAAGCATCTTTTTAAAATTTAAGTATGCTTTTGAAGATTTTTTTTTAAAATCCTGTTTTCATTGCAGTGGTTTCTCTTGTTGTGGGGCATGGAACTCTAGGAACGCAGGCTTCAGTAGCTGCCCAGCACTGAAGAGTGGCCCCCTCTGGCTACAACCAGAGAAAGCCTAAGAAGACCCAGCACAACCAAAATGGATAAACAGCAGGCTTTCCTTCGGCGTCAGCTGCTAAAGAATCTGCCTGTAGTGAGAGAGACCTGGGTTCGACCCCTGGGTTGGCAAGATCCCCTGGAGAAGGGAAAGACTACCCACTTCATTATTCTGGCCTAGAGAATTCCCATGGACTGTATAGTCTGTGGGGTTGCAAAGAGTCAAACATGACTAAGCAACTTTCACTTTCAGAAGTTTAAAAAAAACTTACATAAAGAACATTTTTCTTTTTACTATGAAGTTTTTTTTTTGTGTGTGTGAGAAATTAGAGTTGTAGATCAAAGGCATTAATGCCAAGCTTGTGAAACATCCCCTATCTAGAACCCTTGTTTTTCTTGGGTAACTTAACACTGCTGACAAGGTACTGGTAGAACAACTCAAGCTTCACCTAGGTCTGGAGAATAATTGCCAAGATATTTCAGGAAACGTTTTTAAAAATACAGTATTTTCCCCTAAAGAGTGATCTGATAAGACCCAATCTTCTAGAAACAATTGTTTCCAAGCATTTTAGGACTTTTAATTTGGTTAAATTTTTGCTGTCATACTTCATTTCTGTGTATCTCGGGTGTATCTGCTACATCACTATTCAGAACATTTTGTGTTTTGAAAGTAAGAGATTAAAAAAAAAAAGAATATGGCACATTTCTTATAAATCAAGTACCAGTGTAAAGATTCATCATCTTGGAGTCAAGCCTGGATTGTCCAGTTGTTTATGGGAAAGTGATCTTGAGTGGCCTTGGCCTGTTGCTTGAGGCAAGATTTTGGTTGGTGGCCAGAGTTTGAGGTTGGGCAGCGACAGCGAGAGTGCTGTATCCTCACCAGTAGATCACCAGGGAAGGGGACCAGTAGCAAGGCCCTGTAGAAAAGAATTTCCCCATAGAGACAGAGGAGTGAAACAAGTACAGCGTTTTTTTAGGAGGAAAAAAAAGCACGTGTGGACAGACACATGGGTGAGCTCAGGGAGAGAGAGCCACACCCTCTGTGGTAGTTGGAGTCACATTTACGGGGCATTTTTTCCAGGCTCTTGTTGCCCAATCACTTTCCTTTGCCTGGTCCTGGGTCTGTATTGGATTTATCTCAGGGTCTTTCCACGTGTGCAAGTGCATCTTCTAGCCAAGATGGATTCTAGTGAGAAGGCCTATGGATAGTTGCATCACTTAAGGTGAGGGGATGCCCCCTTTCTTTTGACCTCTGTGTGCATGTGTAGTGGGAGAGGTCTCCTTAACTTTGAGAATGAGGAATATGTGGTCTCTTATCTCTTACCGGGGTGGGACCCAGCATCCTCCATTACTCTGCTTTTATGGAGTTTCTGTCCACAGGGGAGAATCTATTCAGCCTGGGGCTCATCTATCTCCTGTCTTAAAACCAGTGGGTTTGATCAAGGGTAAGAAGGGGGGACTGGTATAGTAGAGAGAATACAGTCTTTTGTTTGGTGGGGGTTGAGGCTTTTCTGGAGGGGGTTTGTTAGAAACATTCTTTTCCTGACATTCTGATTCTGATGGAACGGTAGTAACCCTTTGCGTTCAACTCTTAAATTGGAAAGCCTGCCTTCCCAGAGTTGGCATCATTAGGCACTCAGAACGTGACTGAATGGGCACTGGCCTTGAGATGGTATCATTCATTCCAACCATCTTATACTGCTCTCAAGAGGGACTGATGGAGGGCAACCCGGTCACACTAACTGGATAAACAAGCCAAAGTTTAAAGTTTTTTTGTTGAGGTCACTAACATCATTTAAGCACATGAAATAAGTAACCCAGTTTCTACTTTGTAGAACTGTGTAAAGACTGAAATAAACTCTACTTTTAAACTGTTTTCTGTTCAATGTCACCTGCCAGCCTTAAAGAAAGTATTGGATCCATAAACCTAAGCTAATGTTAAAATGGAAATTCAAAAATAGTTGTTGAATCTGCCTAAATTCTCACCCCACTGTAGAAAACAAAAGTCTATCTATAGGTACTGTGGCTTATTCAAGAAAATATTTGAGGTGGCTTTATTCAATAATTTAAGTAAGACCTTTAGTGATCCAAAACCAAAAGATAAAAACACCACGTGAGGAATTAATCTGTTATGACTAAAGATCAAGGGCATCAGCCCCAGTAACTGAAGGAAGGCAATAGTGCAAACTGCCTCTGGCAACTGAGGCTGGTGAGATGAGAGAAGAGAATAGCCCCAGGCAGATACTGGCCTGTTTTCATGTCTCAGAGGCAGCTGGTAACACCAATTGAGTAACACACTTACTCCATTCACAAATGTGCAAATAAATTGAAGCCAGTTTGTGTTAGGACTAAACTAATTCCAAAGAAGTGTCTGAGAAGACCAGCCTTTTACTCCTGTAGCTCTGTGGGTAAGTTTAAGAAAAGAAAAGAAAAAAAAATCTAACCATACAATGGAACAGTAAAAAAGAAAGAGAAAAACATACTACAAAGGCCTTAAAATCTCCATGGGCTTATATGCAATTTCTGTTATTCATCTGAAATATATTGCTTTGCTTTTCTCCAGACTTGGTGTTTCAATGTCAGCTGACTATTCCTATTTGGGGAACCTCACATACAGATAGACATTCCCTTATAACAGTGATGTTTGAGCTGTTAGCAAATGTTTGAGCTGTTAGCACATGACATATTAGCCAATGTCCATCATGTGTGATAGTTCAAAAAAAATGTACTGAGCCCTAATAAAAATGAAATGCAAAAAGTTGATATGGATTGGTGGTTCTGTTATTCCTTTGTTACTGACAACTATGTAAATTTAAAATGCATGCTTTTATAGGTGAGTTACTGATACACTGGTTAGCTCAGCCAGTGTCTTGGGGACAGACCTTAGCGATATCAGTCTTGCAGAGAAACCAAGCTCTGTGTGGTTGCTACATTTCATAAGACCCACTTTGACTCATGATATAGCCAGGGTTTTAGCTACAAGCTCTGTCATAACAGGGTTCTGTTGTGTCTTAAACAGTTCAATAAATCAACTTGAACACCTGTGTCTCATGTGGGGGACAATTTAGGCCAGGTTTCAAATAAAGGAGGAAGCAAACAAGAATTTTAATACAAATTGAGGCATATCTTTGTTTCCTTAGAAATTATTTGACTGCAAGGAACAGAAACTGTCCCGAGCTCAGTGAAGGAAAAGAAAATGCATTTTCAAGGTAAAAGGAGCTTAATGGGAGCCAGCCTCACCGGGATTGGAAATTGCCAGGCAGTCTGTCCACCCATTCTTGTTCTCTGTAGCCACATAATCTGTCATCTCTGTTGCTTTTGGCACTGCTACTTCATCCCGACATTGGCAGAAAGTTTCCCAAGGCTCTCACAAGTCTGGTTGTTAGTTTCTACTTTCCTGTATCTCCAGCTCACCTGGGCATTATCTATTCTTCTCTCAAATGATTTTGACCTTACACTTCTGGTGTCCAACCTCTGACCCAACGAATCGCCAGTCCAGGTTTGATGCATGATACTGGATGCTTGGAGCTGGTGCACTGGGATGACCCAGAGGAATGGTACAGGGAGGGAGGAGGGAGGGGGGCTCAGGATGGGGAACATGTGTATACCTGTGGCGGATTCATGTTGATGTATGGCAAAACCAATACATTATTGTAAAGTAACTAACCTCCAATCAAAATAAATAAATTTATTTATAAAACAAAGCAAAACAAAAAAAACTTTTTACCTATTTATTCTTTCTTTCTCTTTGTTCAAATTCTAGAGAGAATTGAATTGGCTTTTGTTGGTCAACAAATTGACTCACTCTACCTTGGAGTGTATGTATATCCACCTAGACAGAGTTGTGGCAGGAGGAAGCTTTGAAAAAGGATGTACAGCTGTGAACAATACAGTTTAAGCTAAAAGAGTTAGCTATATACTGTAGACAAATTGCCTGCAGAAATAGACATTGTTATAATAATAACAATGACCATAGTCATTAAATTACTATAGTGATTAAGATCTATATTTACAGAGCTTTTGTCAAGCATATTGCATAGTCTGTTATTTAATCTTCACAGCAGTCCTGTAAAATAGCTATCATTATTATCACAGTTTTTACTGACATGAAAGGTTAGGCATAAAATACTAAGTGATATGTCCAAGATCACGTGGCTAGTTAAGTATCTAGGCAAGACTCATTCAAACCCAGAAAGAATGACACCAGAACTTGTGCTCTTACTTTGTTGTTTAGTTGCTAAGTCGTGTCCAACTCTTTTGCAACCTCATGGACTATAGCCTGCCCGGCTTCACCATCCATGGGATTTCCCAGACAAGAATACTGGAGTGGGTTGCCATTTCCTTCTCCCGGGGATCTTCCTGACCCAAGGACTGAACTTGCATCTCCTTCATTGCAGGTGGATTCTTTACCACTAGCACTGGATATCTATATATCTATATCTATATCTATGTCTATTTATCTATATTCCTCCTATGTACTTATGCAAGGAGGAAAGAATTTGAACCTCAAGAAATGTTTATGTCTATGAAGATCAAAGAGAATAAATACTCTCTCATTGGAGTTATTCTAGGTCTTTCAGATAAATGAAATAGCTTTTAAATATTCATGATCAGAGCATTACCCATTTGTCTCTTTGCCTTAATATGCATTTGAATTCAAATATAATATGCCTTTTAGCAAAGACCAAGAGTTAGATCCAGAACTTTAGAGTGGACTGTGAACCTGGTGTTTGTGATGTTACTGCCCTCTTCCCAAGCTACCATTTTAGTGCTCTTCTGGGAATCCAGTTAAATTACAGCTGCTGATATATTGAGGACTGTGGTTCTAAATTCTGGTTTTGACCAAGTCAAGGGCTAGTTTCTTTGGGCAGTATTTCATCTCCTGTTTTATCTGTGCTGTCACCTAAATTTAGCACTTAGACGACACTCTCCTGTGTCTGCAGAAGTTTTAAATTATTTTCCAGTGATGCATGCCATGTCCATGCAGAGTTGCGTGTGACAGATTTGCAGTAAAATCTCAGAGCTCTCCAACTCCTTTTTTAATAAATTAGATTAGTAGCTCCCACGGATTTGACTTTGGGATGGGTTGTAAGGTGATGTGTTTCCCACAAAACCGATTGAGTTTTCTTCAGTGTATTTTTATCCTGCTGTGCATTTTACCATATGACAGACCAATCAGCTTCTTGAAAACAAAAGATGGCTGCTCTCCCCCATACCTTAGAAGATGTCAAATACTTGGTGCATTAAGGCCCTTCCCCCTAATTACCAGGAATGACGGCTGTGTGGCAAGATGTAATAGTGTTATAAATTGAGAAATCTTGAATAAGACATAAATCCAGATTCTATACCTTTCTTATATGAGCTTCAACAAGCATCAGCTGTAATGGTAGAGCAGCCTGACCTATTAATCCATAGATAAAAATGATTCAATTAAAGTGAAATATAAATATTGAAGGTAGCGTGAAACCAAACGAGGCACATCACAGGATTTATGTGCAAATAAACTCACTGAATAAAAATTATCCACTACATACAAAGTCCATATGCTGTTTTGGTAATGCTATAATTAAGTCAGAGAGTCATGTCATACTGGCCTTTTCCATCTGCTCTGTGATCTGTTAAGGGACCCACTCAAACAAAATGACAGCTGACCTCAAAATGATACATTCTGCTACTGCTTGTTTTAATAGAGCTGTTGGTTATGCACATTTTGTCTTCATTTATACTAGGCTATGAGTGGTTTTCCATTAAATCAAGTAAAATGAAACATCTGCTTTTTTATCAAGTGAGTTTTATTTAAACCACTACTTTATTATTCTTTTTTTTTCTTAGTTTTCACAAGCAATAGATTGTACTGGAGACTTTTTAAAATTTTGTTTTGTTCTATCAATTTAAGTGACATTAGAAAGAGACAGTGATAATGATAGCAAAATAGAAGCTCCCATATATTTTTCTTTCTAGTTTCTTTACCAATCAAAGCAAGATGGTTAGACTTGGAGCCTAAAGATGTTGTGTGTTTGTAATCAAAATGAAAGGCACGACTGAGGAGGCAATGTTTATAATACTAATTGATTTCATTTATTTTAGTTCCCTTGTACATACCTTACTGTCATTCTTGCCATTATCTTAATATTGTTGTTCCCAATAACACACAGAAAAGTCATTTTAAAGGCAGGAGACCTGGAACACTGATGTGTCAGTTATAAAGGCTCTTATCCTCAGAGACATTCAAATTGGCTAAAGGAAACCCCACCAAATGGCGTAGCTAAAGATCCAGCATTTGTCCATCTGTTTGTTTCCAGGTTATCTTATGATAGTCTGTTTAATTTCTGGTCCTTGGAGTGTCTCTGTTTCAACAGTACATGTACTTCTGTTATTAGAACCATTAAAACCAAGGTGACCTTTAGAAGATTGTAGTTTTGTTCTATTCTGAACAAGCAATACAAATTCTAGCAAGAGGGTCTGCTCTAGTGAAACCCCCAACTTCTTGGAGGGGAGTGTTAAATGTCTCCTCTCTGGGTTTGGAGGATAAAAAAAAAAAAAAAGAAGAACTTACACTCATGTAATAGAGAGGGCCTGGAAACCTGAGGTTTAAAATATACACCGATTTCAAAATGTCTTAAATTAAATTTGAACCACAACTAGGGACAGACAGTATGCATGGTGTGAGACAGACTAACTCACATAAGAGGCTAGAGGGTTTAGAAAGGATGATAATCAGGCAAACGACCATTGCTCTCTGGGGAAGCATGATCTTGACAGAGCCATTTCTGAATCAACTCAGAGAGCTTAATTTGCTCAAGTGAAAACCATCACATTGTACATAGGATCTTATTTATAAGTAAATATCCAAATGGAATTTCCTAACAGAATATATTTGCATGTGTCTACAAGAGGCAAGAATTATCCTCATTCATTCATGAAGTGCTGACCGTTTAATTCATTCCATTTAATTCATTCCTGGCATTGTTTTAGTATCAGGGAATGTGTTAGTGAACAAATCAAAGTTTATATTCCCATAAAGCAAATATTCTCCTTGGGTGGAAGGCAGATAAGAAGCAACTAAACCTGTTATCTGTTCTATACAGTCCTCAGGACCTATTAATTAGTCCAGCATTTGGATATTGGGTCAAAGATAAATATTTATGATGCTTTCCTGAGATTTCAAAGAACATGTTGATAAGCCAAATGCAATGGAACATATATATCATTTCAATGAAATAATGTACATATTAGCCATTTACTTTTATTTCCTTTTGTTTTGCTCACGTCAATATATAGCTTGATTGTAGTGCACTGGGAAGAATGCAGGATTAGATTCTGTCAAGACACCTTTGCCTAAAGTATGTTTTTAAAATATAATCTATTTATTAACTTTTTTTAATATATAGCTGATTTACAATGTTGTGTTAGTTTCAGGTGTACAACAGAATGATTCAGTTTATATATACATATATATAATTTTTAGATTATTTTCCCCTGTAGGTTATTATATTAAGTATAGTTCTTGTGTTACATGATAGGTCCTTGTTGGTTATATATTTTATATATGGTGGTGTGTATATTTTAATCCCAGACTCCTAATTTATCATTTCTCCATTTTTTCCCTTTGGTAACCATAAGTTTATTTTTGAAGTTTGTGAGCCTGTTTTGCAAATAAATTCATTTTTATTTTCTCTTTTTAGATTCTGCATCTAAGCAATATCATATGATATTTGTCTTTCTCTTTCTGACTTCACTTAGTATAATTTCTAGGTCCATGCATGTTGCTACAAACCCAAATTGCTTATACCCTGGGGAAGAAAAACAATGATCTCTAAAAAAAGATAAAAATTAAAATGAGAAGCTGAGCCAAAAAAATAAGGATGAGGGGAAGGAGATCAAGAAAACTTTATTTCTGTGATCATATTTAAGGATTTATCTTAATATTGGGACAATCTCCAAGTAGCCTAGATTAGTTGGTGGGAGCCCCATCTTTGGATGGCCTCATAGTTAAAGATTCAGTCTTTGGACCAGTTAACTTACATCTATCCCAGACTCTTACCCCAATTAGGCATTATACAAATGCAAGCAGGATACATATTCCCCACTACTGGAAAGAAGAATGGATTAACCAAATCCCTTTCTATTTAATCAGTGATGCCTGGGAATAATTGGTAGATAGATTATCTGAGATTTAATTGGTAAATTAGAACCTGATCTTTCAGAACAAAGAGAATATTGAAAGGGATTTCTTTGTGGGTGGTGATGGTTGTGGTAATGTACAACAGGATTATTAAATACATGTCTAAACATTCAAAGCTAAAGTTATATATTCTGGAATGTATGTTAACTAGTATTTCTCTTTCCTTGTGTGACCTTCAGGTAGGGCTGCATTTATCAAAGTTTTCATTTCATCCATCTCTACAGTCCTGTAAAACCTTATAGACTTTTAAACAAAGACCCTCTATAACTAATAACATATCTGTACCCGGGCTTCTCCCAAGATGATTTAGAGATGAGTAGTCTCTAACCTGGCTTGGTTCAGTACTATAATCCTTTGTAGTTTCTTTTTGGAGGGAGACAATTCTCAGCAACTTCAATCCTATTAATCATATGTCTAAACGTGTCATCATCAGGACAATTTCAAGTTCTTGTTTAAGACACAACCTTGATTTCCCATCATTTGTAAACTGGCTCATAGCAGCCCTAATATTTTGCTAAAGTGCTTAACTAGCCATCATTCCTCCTTGTACTACAAAACCTTCATGCTGCCAACAGCCCATCTTCCTTTCTGGGAGTCTCTCACCATTCTACTTTTAAAACAGCGATTTTTAAACTTTGCAGTGGATGGGGGTAGGACAGGAGTAGAGCAGGTCATAGACCATTTTAGAGACTTTGAAGTAAATGAAATCTTTCCACAGAGGAAAAATGCACATATACACATGGTTTTACATACATTTTCAAGGGATTTATAGACTTATTGGAGCCCATCCATAGATCTCAGATTATAAGGTCTCAGCATTAAGACAATATGAGTCACAAACTCATTTATTTGAAATAAACACTATGTATGCTTACATATTCAGTTATATAATCATATTTCGGTCTATGTTCGATGCAGGATGCAGGATGCTTGGGGCTGGTGCACGGGGATGATCCAGAGAGACG
>SJYV01049329.1:0-10464 GCA_006410875.1 Neotragus pygmaeus | reverse complement strand
TCTAGTCCAGGCTATGGTTTTTCCAGTGGTCATGTATGGATGTGAGAGTCGGACCATAAAGAAAGCTGAGTGCCGAAGAATTGATGCTTTTGAACTGTGGTGTTGGAGAAGACTCTCGAGAGTCCCTTGGACTTCATGGAGATCCAGCCAGTCCATTCTGAAAGAGATCTGCCCTGGGATTTCTTTGGAAGGAATGATGCTAAAGCTGAAACTCCAGTACTTTGGCCACCTCATGAGAAGAGTTGACTCATTGGAGAAGACTCTGATGCTGGGAGGGATTGGGGCAGGAGGAGAAGGGGATGACCGAGGATGAGATGGCTGGATGGCATCACTGACTTGATAGCCGTGAGTCTGAGTGAACTCCTGGAGATGGTGATGGACAGGGAGGCCTGGCATGCTGCGATTCATGGGGTCACAAAGAGTTGGACACGACTGAGCAAGTGAACTGAAAAACGCACATAAAAGGAATCAAAGGCCTCCCTTCTTATCTAGGCTCTGTCATTTATTAGATGATAAGATCTTGGTTAAATCTTCAACTCTCTTCTATAAACCAGTACTAATAATATTTGCTTGTTTTCCCCACTCCACAAAGCAGAAATAGTTAATATGACTATTCATAATAGAGTCTATATACTCTGCACCCCTGTACAAAAGTAAAATCTTGCTACTAATCATTGATTCTAGATCATTCACTGTCCTCTGGCCTTACATGATAATATTATGAGACACTGTATGTTTCCTAGAGATCAATAAACATTGATAACATTTAGCATTTCTCTTTCCTGCCTGCCAAACTACACAAATGAGGTGCTGATCTCTAGTGACTTACTTGAGAATTGAGGGGAAAATGTGTTCCTGAAAAAAAAGTGAGCAATTCCAGTTAGTGAAACAACAAAACATCCATCGATTTTTCTCATAAATTTCCCACGGATTATCTCTCTTAAAATATGTCCCACCTGAGTACAAGTAACCTCTGACCCAGTGTTTATGATAAGTTCCATGTTATGTGTTGTAGAGCCTTTGAACGTATGACACAGAAAAGCTCATGGGGAAGTCCTCTTTTGTTGCCATGATATCCCCAACTCAATATGTTGTCTTCACACTGGAAAGACCTAAACAAACAAGAGGTCTTAGGAACATTCCCTGTTTTTCTCATGCTGTCATTCGGATTCCCCTGTATCGTCTCTCAGTCACTGCTCAGTTTGGCATTGCTGTTTTAGTTGCTCAGTCGTCTCCAACTCATTACAGTCCCCCCTTGTGGACTGTAGCCCACAAGGCCGCTCTGTCCATGGGATTTCCCAGGCAGGAATACTGGAGTGGGTTGCCATGTCCTTCTCCAGGGAATCTTTCTGACCTAGGGATCAAACCTGCATCTCCTGCATTGCAGGCAGATTCTTTCCCGCTGAGCCACGGTGGAAGCCCCAGTTTGGCACAGGAAAAGATAAAACCCAGATAAGATAAACCCAGACTCTGGAGTCTACAAGAATTCTTTAGAGATGACAAGGAGGAATCGGCAAACAAGTTAGGTTCCTGCAGAGCATACAATTCTATGCATTCTCACCAGAAATAAAAATCTCTGCCATGAGATTTAACAAATAAAATCCTTTAACAACAAATAGCAATATTTATTCCTTTGGGCTCTTGAAAAAATTATGACTGACATGCCTCCACTTATTTGCTTGTCTGTTATGCAGGGGCTTGAACTATTCAGATGATCTTAAACATGGAAGGAAACCCAAAGCTTCCCAGTGAACTTTTCCTCTCAAGATGGGGAAGCTCTGAGACTCCCTCTGGCCAGAGTTGATGAGCTTCATATCGTGTTTCTAACTAAGGTTATTTAATGAGCAAGGTTCTCTGGTTTCCTGTGGCAGCCTTAAACTCTGCCCTCAGAGCCTGTGAGAGGAGGCCGTGAGGACAGTGATGGATGAGGGGAGACAGGAAAACCAGCGAGGGGAGCTCTACCTTCCCGAGAACTCTGGGACTCTGCAGACATTCCTGAACACCTAGGGGCTCTCTGAAGACCTCCCGATTACAGCAGAGTTCGCTCAGCCACAGCCACAGTGGAGACGCAGAAGCATGGGGAAAAGAGACCCATCTGCAGAGGCCCCTGTGTTCAGAAACAGACTGTTGCAGTTCCCTGTCCTCTGTGCTCACGCAGAGCAAACTATCCTCAGTCTGCAGCTCGGTGGAGCGGTTCATGCCCCAGCCTCGTGCTCTGAACAACGGCCTCTCAAAGGCCGGAAATGAGTGGCTTAGTCACGTCTTTGCCTAGCTCTGGCGGCAGGGTAGATGCTCAAAGCTACTTCTCAAAATGACACTTTGAGCACTTTTCGGTTGTTACGTGAATAACGTTGAGGAAAATGGAAGTCAATACATACACTGTAAAACTTCACTTATTTGGAAAACTTCCGCATCTATTTCCCAACCTCCTTTAGCAGTGTCTGATCAACGATCATGCTAGAGTGCGTTCATCAGTGATGCTGCTGTCTCCGAATCCTCAGGTTGCCACGTGGTTTGGCCTTTCTTTTTCTACTTAACAAAGTCACAGCAACTTTGTACAGAGATCATATGAATGCCTTAGTAAATTAGTTGTTTTATCCTTTATTCACTTGCCAAATCCTTTACTCGATAAGCATCTATCCTTATTGAACTTTTTGAACTTCTGGGCTTCCCTGGTGGCTCAGACAGTAAAGAGCCCACCTACAATGCAGGAGACCATGGTTTGACCCCTGGGTGGGGAAGATCCCCTGCAGAAGGAAATGGCAACCCCCTCCAGTATTCTTGCCTGGAGAATCTCATGAACAAAGGAGCATGGCGGGCTACAGTCCATGGGGTTGCAAAGAGTCAGACATGACTGAGTGACTAACACACTTTTTATTGAACTTCTATATATATGTTAGCCTATAGGTTTAATGATTTTTACTTTTGACCACTTAACAACAGTATAAAATATTTACAGTAAGTATTCTGCCACCAAAATAATATAACCATAACTAAGATGCATCAGTTTGATTCCTTCACATTAGGAAACATTTGATGCTGAAGACTCATACTCTAGTGTTGGCTCCTAAACTTGGCTGTTTTAAAAAATATAGTTTCACTCAATATACTGTAATGACCTATATGGGAAAAGACTCTAAAAAAGAGTAGATATACATATATGTGTAACTATTTCACTTTGCTGTACACCTGAAACTAACACAACATTGTAAAGCAACTATACTTCAAAAACATTTTTAAAAATATATGGTTTCTGAGCATCCCAGCTACTCAATCCTGGACCCGGGAAAAGCAGATCAGGGAATTTGTCTACCACCCTGAGTGATCTGAAGGCAGCCAACCTTTACAGACTACTTTAGGAGAATACTCATTTCTTCTAACTTTAATATAGATGGTGAAGGAAAAAATAGATGAGTTAGAAAACCTTCTTTACGTTTTACAAAAAATTTAACTTTCTGAAATCAAAGGAGTCCAACAATATAATGACTAAATTAGAGGATACTGTGGGTTTTTTTTTTCAAATTTTAAATAAACGCTTTTTTTTAAGTTCCAGCAGTGTTTCTTAAGGAATGTGGCAGAGAATGGTGTGGCACTGCAGCACAAACTACCTGACCATGTATGTAGGTCTTGTCTGAAATGTTTATTCTGTACAATGCATTCTTGCCTGTAATGTATTCCCCACACAAATCACATAAAATACCAAGTAATGAGCAATTTTTCTGAAGAGAGACCCAGATCAAAATACTTATTCCACTGGCTCTCCAAAAAACAATTCGTGGTCCAAAAAAATGTACATACAGAGTTGAAGATCTGTTTGGTAACTGTCAGTAAATCAGAAACTCATGCAATTTTCAATTTAACACTTTGTGGATAATATCCTCTTCAACAGGTCATTCACTAAGTTCAACTGCAAGACTAATTTTAGATAATCAAACCCTAAATCAAACCAGGGCTTAGACTCACATTTTTTAAACTTGGATTGAGTCTCCAAGACTTCCCTCCTTAGGCTGAGAAAACAGGAAAAAAAGAGCCCCCTAGACTTTCATCTGGGCATGGTTCCTGGGTTTGTAACTGTGCTGATTTCCCCATGAGTCACACTTGTTCCTAGTAAATGCCAGACTTTCCCCTTTTGGATGCCTGAAGAGAAACTTCTATTCAACAATGGAACACTGAAAGTGATGAGGAAACCATACAATTGTGTCCAGCTCAATATAACACACAATGGCCTGGGGTTTCACAGCAGAGCTTGTCCCACTTGAATGTGCAAGAATGACGGAAAAGGCATGTTGAAACACATATTCCTGGATCCCAGTTCCGGAGCTTTCTGTTCACTAGTTCTAGTATGGGGCCTGTGATTCTGCATTTCTAACAAGCTTCTAAGTGATTCAGAAGCCATTGGTCCAAGAACTACATTTTGTGTAGTTTTAGTTTAAGGCAAGTTTCCTCTGCCTCAGCACTATCTACCTTTGGAGCCAGATAATTCTATGTTGTGTGGGCCATTGTGTGCATTATATGATGCTTAGCAACATCGCTGGTCTCTATCCACTAGATGCCAGTACCTCCTCCACAGGTGTGACAACCAAAATTGCTCCAGACACTGCCAAATGCCCTTAGGGGTCGAATTGCCCCCACTGGCTTAGAGAATGAGTTCTGAATAAAAAAAGATCTGAGTTGGGGGTGGAGGAGGGATAGAGTCGAGTCTGGGATTAGGAGATATAAACTATTATATATAGGATGGATAGATAAGGTCCTACTGTAGAGTACAGGGAACTACACTCAATATCCTGTGATAAACCATAGTGGAAAAGAATATATATCAGTTCAGTTCAGTCGCTCAGTCGTGTCTGACTCTTTGCAACCCCATGAATTGCAGCACACCAGGCCTCCCTGTCCATCACCATCTCTCGGAGTTCACTCAGACTCATGTCCATCGAGTCCGTGATGCCATCCAGCCATCTCATCCTCGGTCGTCCCCTTTTACTCCTGCCCCCAATCCCTCCCAGCATTAGAGTCTTTTCCAGTGAGTCAACTCTTCTCATGTGTATATATATATACACACACACACGTATTAGGGCTTCTCAGGTGGTGCAAGTGGTAAAGAGTCTGCCTGCCAGTGCAAGAGACATAAGAGACATGGGTTCGATCCCCATGTCACAAAGATCCCCCAGAGAAGGAAATGGCAACCCACTCTAGTATTTTTGCCTGGAGAACCCCATAGACAGAGGAGTCTGGAGGGCTACAGTCCATGGACTTGCAAAAAGCCAGACACAACTAAGCACACTCATGCCGCGTCATAACTGAATCACTGTCCTGTACAGCAGAAATTAATACCATATTGTAAATCCACTATATACTTCAATTAATAAAAAAAGATCTGAGTTGAAGTCTGGCTGAACCATTTTCCTGTCCATGTGACTCAGTATAGCAGTGCCCAGATTGTTAAATCAAGAGTGGGATTGTCCGACCCCACAAAGTTGTTGCAAGGACTGATTGACCCAGAATGTGTCTGATCATGTAGCATACAGCCTGGGCCCCAAGCAGGGCTCAATAAGGGGTGGTGGGTTTTTTTTTTTTTTTTTTAAGACAGTGTTTGTGTGAGCTGACATTCTCCAAACTCTGTTTATCACAGAAGGGTAAATTTCTGTTTACTGAGTTAGAGAAATTAGTGTTCAGAGGCAAAAACAATAAAATAAGCCCACCATCTAGTTCTATAGTCATGAGGCCTAGAAGCTAGTGCTGTGACTAATATGCCGAACACAGAGTTGTGATCCTGAAATTATCTTGATTTAAGACATAGTTGGGTTTCTCAAGTTCTCTCTAAAGCAAAATGGTATGCCCGTTTGTCAAATCTCTTTCATCCCAATGACCTTAGAAGATAAAGAAGGTTGTTGTCCAAAAAGCAAAAACAACCAAAGGTGTTGAGACAAGAATTTCACTGGCTAAAAGCATATGGCAACATTTACACATCTCATAAGCTATCAACACTCTCCCATGAGGAACTCGATTGTTAGTTTTTCTCTTTTGCCACCAGGAGGAGTACAGAACTTTCTCACAGGGTCACAAGCACGTGTCAGATATGCATTACAGAGGCTGGCGGAGTTGAGTAAAGCTTTTAGTTACTTCCTAACAGGATAAAAATATCTCCTGGCGTGAAATCAGCAGAGAAGGCTGTACAAACCAGTTCTGTATATAAGGTTCTTTAAAGTTTTTCTATTCCAAACACTGCAGCAACAGCTATTTTTGATCCTGGGAGGCAAGAGATGACAAAGTTAACCGTCTCCTGGTGTTCTTTCTTTCTTGATAATTAAGATGAAGAATTAGGAATATGACAAGTAAAAAATAATGTTACGTAAAAGAAAGTTTGGCAATTTAGAGATAAGAAAAGTGTATGGCCAGTGGCCAACAATTTATTATGAAGAAGAGTATAGAAAGAGGTGCACTTAAAGAATGTAGGCAGAAATGGCCACTTGGCTCCCTTTAGCATCTCTGAACCAAGTATTAAGACAATGCTATTCACATCCCAACCCAGTTCTTTCCATTTTTATCTATTCCATTAGCCAGTAGCGGGCATGTTATCAATATCTTGGTAATCCTGTGAGCAAAATTTCTTAAGGCTTTTATTTTTACAGTGTGTTTTAATATCCCAGTACAGTAATTGGTATGTCTTTTCAATGAATAATGAAATCCTCCAAGATAGAACAACAAGCATTTAGGCAGAGGAACCGCAGTGGTTTTCAGATAATTCCTATGTTCACGGAATAATTTGAAGTGGCTTTGAATGTCTCTATCTATACAAGGTAAAATAGTAAGACTGATGATAATAGAGATGATGGTGTGATCATGCTGGTTGTTGTTGTGATGGTGGTAATGATAAAGAAGATGATGTTGGTGATGAAGGTGCTAATGACTTTAGCTCCATTTCCTGAAAGCCTACCACCATAGGACAGGTACTGGGCTAAACAATAAACATCAACAGCTAATTAAAACTTCTCCCAATCTGGGACTTCCCTGATGATCCAGTGGTGAGACTCTGCACTCTCAGTGCAGGCGCTCTGGCTTTGATCCCTGGTTGGGAAACTAGATCCCACATGCAAAACAACTAATAGCTTGCATGCCGAGAACCCACAGGCCAAAACTAAGAGCTGATGCAGCCAGATAAATAAATAAATATTTATAAAACTTCTCTCAACCTTAGGAGGAAAGTATGGAGCTGTCTTCATTTACTTGTTTTAAAGCAAGGGTATCCAGATCATTCTCAAAAACCGTTCAATGCCCTCAAATACAAGTAAGTAAGTGAACAGATAGATATAAAGGTTTTTGTTAACTAAATACTAAAATGGGCTTCCCAGGTAGTGCTAGTGGTAAAGAATCCATCTGCAATGCAGGACACACAGCTTTGATCCCTGGCTGGGGAACACCCCCTGGAGAAGGAAATGGCAACCCACTCTAGTATTCTTGCCTGGAGAATCCAATGGACAGAGGAGCCTGGTGAGCTACGGTCCATGGGGTCAGAAAGAGTCAGACACAACTAAATCAACTTAGCACGCACACACACACACACAAATACTAAATTAATGATTATTATATAGAGAATGCTTTTATGTTCAAACAAAATTCCATAAAGCTGTGTTTGTGAAGGCTGGCTCTGCTCTGGTGAGTTACTGGCCCATTTTCATTGATGTCCATGTAAAATGATGCAGGAGTATGCATATCATATGGATCCTGCACAGAAGTTTTTCTTATTATGATGCAGTCTTTATAATTTTCTCTATAGTTGTAACAGTTTTACAATGAGCATGTGTTATATGTACAACCAAAATGAATATAGCTTTGCCATCTTAGAACAAACAAAAGATGTAGCTTCCAAGGATATTCTCAGAAATAATCACTTGTAGTTATGAGTCTGAAACATGGATGTACATATTTATTAAACTGTTTCCTAAATCATTAAAGAGTCACCGAGTTTTCACCAAAACAAGTAAAAGTACAGGTGAAACTAACAAAAATACTAATGAAAATGCACCTGTAACAAAAGTCAAAAATAGTAAGTCCAAAGAAGCCTATACTTACATCAAATTTCACTTGGATTTATCTATTAGGAATTTACCTAAATGGAGAGGTAGGTGTGGCATCTATAGTCATATTATTAGCAACAATAATTATTATTTTGTATCTGGATATGTAAGCTCTGTATTATTTATTAGATTCTCTATTTCCTCTTGTCTAAAATGACTTTGGGGCTTGAGCCAAAGCCACCCCTAAGTAAAAGACATGAGTCAGATTAGCATTCACCAGAACATTCCAAAATCAATAAAGCATGTATTTTTAAGAGTCTTTTTTTGCTGGCTATCTTTAGGTCAGCGAAGGAAAGAGTTTAAAGTACTAGGACTAGGAGTTCCACAAATAAACAGTCTACTTCATGGTTCCCTGTGGAGAAAAATCTGGAAACTCTCAAGAGGATTTTGTCGCTGATCTTAAGTGACTTGACGAAACTCAAGATCTCAAATGAGGGAAATCCTTTGGATGGTGAGGGTTTGCCTACTGTCTTCTCAGAGTGAATTCTAAAACTAAGATTTATTCTAGATTTACTGTATAGCATAGCAAATTATGCTCAATATCTTATAATAAACTATAATGGAAAAGAACTGAAAAAAATAATATGTGTGTGTGTGTGTGTATAACTAAATCACTTTGCTGTATACCTGAAACTAACACAGTATTGTAAGTCAACTATACTACAATTTAAAATAAGATTTATTTTAACAAGTCAAGAAAATTACAAAATGACTTTGCTGGATATTACCTCTTTCTTCCTATACCTTCTCTACAAAACAATACAAGGTGAGCATGAAGTTCATGAAAAATAACATTTATGTGGTTTTATTACTGATTCTTGTTTGTGGTCCCTGCCATTAGTGGCTCTGCTGTTCTGATCCCAAATTTCTGACCCATATCCTGAATCTGTAATTTCAGACACAAATGATCAGCCTGAGATATGACTGAGAGGGTAAATCTGCTCATGCATCTCCACCTCTCTTAAAACAGTAAGAAAGTAGTTACTTCCTATCATTTCAGAGGAAGGTCCACTCTCCACTTCGTGTATAAAACTCAGTTGGCTATAGCTTATGAAGAAATAGGCGGAGGAGTGATGAAACTTGAGAAAATATGAGGACTGGAGAAGGGAGAAATTATCAAAACTATAAAAGGAAATAGAGTTTGGGCCTGGAAAAGAGAGCAAGGTGTTTCCCCCTGTCTCTGAGCATTAATTAGAAAATACCCAAAGTCTATTCACATATTTCTCTGATTCATAGTTGAAACTTGAAAAGATAGTAAATAAAGGAGTGAAAGAATTTTAATGCTTGAAAAAAAGGGCAAAAAACATTGTAATATCAGTTTGATGGGAAAAAAAAAATACAAGAAGGGAAAAACTCATAGGATAGCCAATGAGATACACAAAAAGCATATGAAAGAATTAAGGATTTCTTCTTTTTAATTAATTGTCATTGGGATATAGTTGCTTTACAATGTTGTGTTAGTTTCTGCTGTGCAGCGAAGTGAATCAGTCATACATACACATATATTCCCTCTTTTTAAGATTTACTTCCCATTTAGGTCACCACAGAGCACTGAGTAGAATGGATTTCAGTTGCAGAGATGATCATGGATCCAAGATCTAGCTGCTATTAGTACTCTGGTAAAACAACCTGATGTGCACCCCTATAGCCAAGATTTTATCTTGAAAATTTTCCCCACTCAAANTTCATCCACCACAGAGCACTGAGTAGAATGGATTTCAGTTGCAGAGATGATCATGGATCCAAGATCTAGCTGCTATTAGTACTCTGGTAAAACAACCTGATGTGCACCCCTATAGCCAAGATTTTATCTTGAAAATTTTCCCCACTCAAAAGAACCACGGATCCTTGGAGTGTAGTTGAATTCACAACATGAAGCAAGAAAAATCAGGATGGATCTGTTATACTTTGTTGTCACCAGGAAACATGAATGCTTTCAAGGAAGGTGCTACTGTTTGCAATAGCTAGGACATGGAAACAACCTAGATGTCCATCAGCAGATGAATGGATAAGAAAGTTGTGGTATATATACACAATGGAATATTACTCAGCTATTAAAAAGAATGCATTTGAGACAGTTCTAATGAGGTGGATGAAACTGGAGCCTATTATACAGAGTGAAGTAAGTCAAAAAGAAAAACACCAATACAATATATTAACTCATATATATGGAATTTACAAAGATGGTAATGATGACCCTATATGCGAGATAGCAAAAGAGACACAGATATACAGAACAGTCTTTTGGACTCTGTGAGAGAAGGTGAGAGTGGGATGATTTGGGAGAATGGCTTTGAAACATGTATATTACCCTATGAGGAATAAATGACCAGTCCAAGCTCAGTGCATGAAACAGGGCACTCAAAACCAGTGCACTTGGACAACCCAG
>SJYV01049328.1:0-19377 GCA_006410875.1 Neotragus pygmaeus | reverse complement strand
TTGGCAAAGTAATGTCTCTGCTTTTGAATATGTTATCTAGGTTGGTCATAACTTGTCTTCTAAGGAGTAAGCATCTTTTAATTTCATGGCTGAAGTCACCATCTGCAGTGATTTTGGAGCCCCCCAGAATAAAATCTGACACTGTTTCCACTGTTTCCCCATCTATTTCCCATGAAGTGATGGGACCAGATGCCATGATCTTCGTTTTCTGAATGTTGAGCTTTTAGCCAACTTTTTCACTCTCCACTTTCACTTTCATCAAGAGGCTTTTTAGTTCCTCTTCACTTTCTGCCATAAGGGTGGTGCCATCTGCACATCTAAGGTTATTGATATTTCTCCACTATTTATTACTTGATTTATCCTTCTGGTTAGGTATATTAAGCTGAGGCCATGTCACCACCCTTGAAGTCTATGATGCATTTGTTAAGTGAAAGATTGAGAGGCTGAGCAGTTGACCAGGAGAATCAGTAGTTTCCAGTTTCCATGCAGGGGGATACAGTTTGATTTTCAGCAGTTCATCTCTGTGTAATAAAAACTTTGAGATCATTAAACCCAAACATGAATTTCAGAAAACATGAATTTTTGGAAAAATAAGGTTGTGATTATAAGATGACAAAATATTTCATCAATTTAGGTTAAGAATTGTCTAGTTGTACAGTTGGCATATTATAAAAACTGGCTGCAATTACGCCTGAAATAGCCATTAATTTCCTACAATCTTGTTCAGTTACTAAGTCATGTCTGATTCAAACTGCAGCACACCAAGCATTCCTGTCCTTCACTATCTCCCAGAGTTTGCTCAGACTCATGTTCATTGTCTTGATGTTGCCATCCAACCGTCTCATCCTCCATCGTCCCTTTCTCCTCCTGCCTTCAATCTTTCCCAACATCAGGGTCTTTTCCAATGAGTCTGCTCTTCACATCATATGGTCAAAGTAGTGGAGCTTCAGTTTCAGTATCAGTCCTAATGAATATTCAGGGTTGATTTCCTTTAGAACTGATTGATTTGATCTTGCTGCCCAAGGGACTCTCAAGAGTCTTCTCTAGCACCACAGTTCAAAAACATCAGTTCTTCGGTGTTCATCCTTCTTTGCAGTCCAAATCTCACATCCATACATGACTATTGGAAAAACCATAGCTTTGACTATATAGACCTCTGTTGACAAAGTGATGTCTATGCTTTTTATTAAACTGTCTAGGTTTCTCATAGCTTTTCTTCCAAGGAGCAAGCTTCTTTTAATATTGTGACTGCAGTCGCTGTCAGTCAGTTCAGTCACTCAGTCATGTCCAACTCTTTGCGATCTCATGGACCATGGACTGCAGCAGGCCAGGCCTCCCTGTCCATCACCAACTCCCGGAGCTTACTCAAACTCATGTCCATTGAGTCAGTGATGCCATCAAGCCATCTCATCCTCTGTCGTCCCCATTTCCTCCTGCCCTCAATCTTTCCCAGCATCAGAGTCTTCTTCAGTGAGTCAGTTCTCTGCATCAGATGGCGAAAAGTATTGGGTTTTCAGTCCTTCCAATGAATATTCAGAAATGACTTCCTTTAGGATTGACTGGTTTGATCAACTTGCAGTCCAAGAGTTTTCTCAAACACCATAGTTCAAAAGCATCAATTCTTCAGCGATCAGCTTTGTTTACAGTCACTTTAACTCACTTTTGCAGTCACCGTAGTCTGAATTAAATTTAAATATACCCTAGGTAATAAGAAATTAGTGTATACATGTATAGTATTATATTAGTATATAGGGATGCAATGAATCCACTGTGAGTGGAAGCAAACTTGATCATTTCTTTGAACATCATTAATTGCCTGAACACATAATTAGTATTTTCTCAATGATTTTTTGGAAAAGGCAATGGCAACCTGCTCCAGTTTTCCTGCCTGGAAAATCCCATGGACGGAGGAGCCTGGTAGGCTGCAGTCCATGGGGTTGCGAAGAGTTAGACACGACTGAGCGACTTAACTTTCACTTTTCACCTTCATGCATTGGAGAAGGAAATGACAACCCACTCCACTGTTCTTGCCTGGAGAATCCCAGGGACAGGGGAGCCTGGTGGGCTGCCGTCTATGGGGCCGCACAGAGTCGGACATGACTGAAGCTATTTAGCAGCAGCAGCAATGATTTTTATCTCATTTATTTTTCATTATAGACCACTTTAGTATAGCAGAAGTCTGCTTTTGCTATTTAGTTTTATTTTAATAATTTATTTCAGGCTGCCCTAACAAAAATACCATAGTGTTTGGAGCTTAATCTACAGACATTTATTTAACACGGTTCTGGAGACTAAGTCTGAGATCAGTGTGCCAACCTGGCTAAGTTCTTGTGAGAACCCTCTTCCTGAGTTCCTCACAAGGTGGAGAGAAAGAACTCCTATTTCTCCAGTTTTTGTGAAGGATATGAGTCCTGTCATGAGGACTGCACCCCTATGACCTCATCCAAACTTAATCATGTCCTAAAGGCCCCACCTCCAAATACCATCACACTGGGGATTAAGACCTCAGTGTAGGAATTTGGGGAGGGACACATTTAGTTCATTGCAGTCTCCTTCTGCTCTAAAGTTTAATATCACTAATACTAAAACCTGAATAGAAGTTGTGTTAAAATAATAGTAGTTCACTTGTTCTAATATTAGAATATACTTTGAATATGAAAAGCTAACAATATTAAAACTAGCTAATTTCCTACTGTCAAGCATATTGTAGCAATTATAATATTAGAGCAATAAAATTCTAACAATAGCTAAGACTAACAAGCATTGTCTGTATTCCAGACACTTCATGTATATGCTGCTGCTGCTGCTGCTAAGTTGTTTCAGTCGTGTCTGACTCTGTGCGACACCATAGACAGCAGCCCACCAGGCTCCCCTGTCCCTGGGATTCTCCAGGCAAGAACAGTGGAGTGGGTTGCCACTTCCTTCTCCAATGCATGAAGGTAAAAGTGAAAGTGAAGTCGCTCAGTCGTGTCCGAATCTTAGCGACCCCATGGACTGCAGCCCACCAGGCTCCTCCGTCCATAGGATTTTCCAGGCAAGAGTACTGGAGTGGATTGCCATTGCCTTCTCCTCTTCATGTATATAACCACATGTAATTCTCATGAACACACAATTAAGTGGGTAATACTCTTATCCTCGTTTAAAATAAATTTAATAAAAAGATTTAATTTCTTTCCATTTTATCTTACATTTCTGATTATATTAAATGATTCACATTTGTTCAAAGAAAAACAATAGGCAATGTACTGAAAATTCTCAATTTTTTTTTTAATAGAAAAACAATGTCCTATACTGAGAACAGAGGGACACCAGTTTACACAAGACAACAGAGATAAACCTGAAGTTTCAGGTAAGCATGATAATCTTTCACAAGGAAGCATTTTTGTGTAAAATTATAACCAAACATGTTGTGTATTGTAGGTGACTCCTTGACATTGTAATTTAAGATGATAAGACCAATATCAATAAAATTAAGAGCAAAGCAGGCAGATGATATACAAAAATTTCTGGGAGCAGAATTCTACGTTGTTTAACCTGATGACCAACAACTCAACGTCTTGGAGAACAAAAGTTATTTGAAATTATAAAAGTCGTATCTATTGTAGAAAATGTGAAATAAAGAAAATGTATAGGAAAGAAGATGCTGATGGCGCTCATTTTGGAACATTCCTACCCTTCTTTCTCTTTCTTTTTCTCTTTATTTATTTTTTATTTTTAATTAAAAAAATTTTTTTTACTTTATTTATTTATTTTTTTAGTTATCTGTGTAGAATCAGTTTTTTTAATTTTTTAATTTTTACTTTATGTTACTTTACAATACTCTATTGGCTTTGCCATACATCGACATGAATCCACCACAGGTGTACACGAGCTCCCAATCCTGAATTCCCCTCCTACCTCCCACCCCACAACGTCTCTCCGGATCATCCCCGTGCACCAGCCCCTAGCATCCTGCATCCTGTTCTCCATTTTCTCTCCACACCCTCCCTCCACTCTGACTCATGCACATGTAATCATAATCCATATACTGCATATGAAATCCACACATTTCCCACACCAACATATATTTTTCTAAAGCATGATGTTTTTAAAAAGGCTGCTTATATTTCAATTGGATGGGTATAGTGCTTTTTATTTAACTAGCTTTCTATCTTTAGCTATCAGAGCTGGTACAATAAGCTACTCTGATTATTTATTTAGAATCATTCCTAGATCAAAGAAAATTAATACTTGAATCTTTTGAAACATATTTTGTCCTCCTATACCCTAAAGAGAGGAAATGGAAATCAAGAAATTTATGATTTAACCTGAAATAATCAATCTGCAGATAATGACTACAAAAGAATCCTATTTAAAATCAGTATCTCTGTGAGTTTACTATGTTTAATAAAACTGCTGGATTAAATCATTTGTCACACTTCACAGGTTTTGACCTAGCAGAGCGATTTTCTCTGAAACATGTGTTTTGTGAAGGTGATAAAACCTGTTTCAAATTGGGAAGTTCACTTCTTATTAGAGATACCATGTAAGTAAAATAATAATTTTTCTTTATGTTTTTTAATACCATATAAATTACTCTCTAAAGAGTTTCCAAATAACTTATTTTAAAATAAAAAGTTATCTTGAAAGTATCACAGTCATTTGAATGCTGCAGTAAATGTGATGTTTTTATACTGTGGTTTTTAATAATCTTTGCAAACTGATCTTGTTCTGTGGTGTTAATTTACATGTATAGATAGAGGCATGATTATTACAAAATAGCAATTAAATCTATTTTTGAAGAAATATTATTTATGTTTAAATAGACTAACCAAAAATATATTTTTAAATGTGAATTTGAAACATAAGACTAAAGTAGACTTAGAGACAGAAGACTGATATTTATTATATTTATTTCCATTTGTTTGCTTCATGCATAGAGATAAGCTATATGATAAATTAAAAGAATTTATCCCTTATTCATTGTATATATTATATAGAGTAAACAGTAGGATAAAAAAACTTTTTCTTTTTTTTATCTTGATATTTATTTCAAAATGGACTTACCTAAGGCTTTTTTTATTGTTAGTTATCTTTATTATACTTCTGATAAATGAGACTAAAAAGAATCACTTTCCATTTAAATATTGCCAATTGGTCAGCAACTATACAAGGCAATAAATTCACCGTATGGTTGACTATAGGTAACTGGAGGATGGATCAACAGTAAGTCAGAAAGCCTGAGTCATTAAGAAGGCAGATGGAACATATATGGTTCTGATATTCAGCCTTTGAGTCCAAGATGAACATTTCAATGTATGACTACACTGCAATGAATAAAGCATAAAATTCTGCTTGGTTTAATATGCAACACAGATGTTTTTGTGTGAAAACACATGTGGATGTTTCTTCTTCCTGATGAGTATTCTAATATTTGAGTTACCAGGTAGAGTTGTTGAGAATCTCAGCTTTGAAATTTTCAAAGAGAAATAGCATTAATTATCTCATTGCCCATCCTCAGAGGTATCATGTAAACCAGGTTCCTAACGCCTTGAGAAAATTTTATTTTAAATTTTCTATTTTGTGATCCTTTAGTTACTTTTAGTTTAATGATATGGTTCCTTAAAAGTAAACTGCTCATTAATTGGTAAGAAATCAGAGGGCTAAGGAAGAGGGTAATTCGATGTCGGGGATGTAACGGTGATTGTCTGCTGGAGAACTTCAGCAGATGTCACTGTACAGACCTGTGCTCTAGTGGGTGTCTCAAGCCTGAAAGTGGCTTCACACGCACACATTAAACCCTCAGGGCTTGACAGCTCCCTGTTTGGGTATTCATATGCAGTAAAGAAGAGTCTATTTGTGTCTCTTGTATTTCATATATTTTGCTTTAGATGTTTCTTAAACATAAATTTAATTAATGAATATAAGAAAGCAAATAAATCCTTTTCCAAAAATTAAAATACATGTTCTCTCTCACCTTTTCCTAATGATTTAAACCTCTCTAATTCTGGCCAGGTGGCCAAAGTATAAGAGTGACAATTTTAAGTATCTACATTGGAAAACTTGTTGCTACATTTAGACAGTGCCATTCTCTTTTGAGTATGCGTGGTAATAAATACCATGTATGACTTGAAATTTATTTTTTGATTTTGAGTTCTAAATCATTGTGCAACTGCTGGGCAATCAATGTAAGTTAATTCTCCAGCTCTGCACAGGAGAACTCTGGTCCCTCCACTGCGGGAAACTGGAGGGGATCTGGTTAAGCTGACTAGTGAGTGTCAAGTAGCTTGGCTCGTCTCCACTTACATTTTGCTCTGTGAGCCAAAGATGCTAGGATGCTTCTCTCACATGATGCCATCTTGATTTTTCAATGAGACTGGAGTAAAGTTGCAGCTATTTATATATTTGTAAATGAGCTGTCTTGCAGAATCAGCATGTGAAAAGGCAGATGCTAATTCACATAGAAATTGGGACTTTTTCTATGCGTGAGCTTGTTTTTTTTTTTTTTTTTTTCCTGGCATTTTCCAAGTATTGGAGGGGAGATAGCTTATGAACTATTGGTCACTACCCAATGGACACTTTGTGCTTTTAGCCTGGCTTAACCTGGGGACCCAAAGGCAGCTCTTGCAAGGGTCCTTCAGGTAAACATTGTTGTCCCCAGAAAGATCACACAGGTGCAGGAACATCTGATGAACTATGTTTGATTTCCTTTTCAATTCATGTCCATCTTCAGTATTCCTTCAGATAGGAAATGATAAGTATTTGGGGCTTGCTACCTAGTTTTCTAGAAGCATCTTTCTGGAGGAAATTCCCTTAGCATTTTTTTTTTAATCTACAAGTTACATATCTCTGGTTATGTAGAAGAAATAATGATTTCTATACACATTGAGAGCAATATTCCAGATGATCATGCTCTGATTATCTTTAAATTGTGTTTTGGCAATTATCAGGGAAAGTGGTAAAGTTTTGAGAGAAAATTTCATAAAACATGCATATGGTATGAAGTACCTTATTTACTTGGTTTAATATGATTCTTTCATTAGTTGCTTGTATATAAGCATGTTTTAAATAAAAATGTCTTAGCAGTTGAATCAATAAACTTAAAATGTAACAGAAAAAGTGAATTTCCTGATTTATTATTGAAGTCAAGGATGGTTAACAGCTTTATCTCTCAGGTTTGGTGTCTGTTCAGAATAATGTGTTGAGAAGGATTCTATTGAGTTCAGTATGTTGGAGTGTTATGGCCCATTAGCAAAAAGAGGGGGGAAGGGAGAGTTCACATATGTCTTAAGTCTGTAGCTTCTCTAACTTAGGATGATACATGTGACTTGGTGGCTTTTACTACTGAAACAGTTCCCAAGAGTGGGGGAAAATGAGGCTATGTGTGAAAAAATAATCAGCACAGATTAGTAAGATTTTATGAACTTGGATAGTGTAGCTAGAAACAGTTGGACTAATTGATATGCTCCTCTTTGCTTTTGTTACAAATACATCTCCAGTGAAGAGGAGTTGTCTCTCTGTCCCTTTCATTAAGCTGGTGGTTGCATTCTGGAAGCAAAGGTCTATTTAATTTCAGCTTTACATGGAAAAAATGAGCTGGAGAAAGGTCTTCTCATTTGTATTTTGTAATATATAATAATCCTCAGCAACTAGGAAACCCCACACTATATACATAGAAAATGTACAGAGTTTTTAAGAAGATTTTAAGGTTTTTAATTTATTTTTTTAAATTGTTCTGGCATCTTAAGCCTTAACAGTTCCCTTGGAAATATACCTAAATATGGGAAAAGTGTTATGTGTATTGCAGAGCATCATCAGCCCCCAGTCTTTGCTAGTATTGAATGGTTTACACTATGGGCATATCTTTTCTACACAAACCTTCACATTATGCTCAGACTTTTATTATTGTATTATATTAAATAACACTACAATGTACTGGAAGGTTGTTTCCTCTGTTTTTCTAACTAAAGAGGCCAGTTAAGACCCACCACTTACTCATTCATTGCCTCCTTGTTTATTCTTCATGTGCTCATTCATTCAGTAAATGTTTATTGAGCCAAAAAAATCCATAAGATTGATTTTTTTAGTAGAAATCCAAGCTTGTTTTTAGAGATCTTTCTCTATACTTATAATTATTTTCCATCATTTTTTACCCATCTATTTGCATTTGATATGCAGATATCACCCAATTTCTTCAGTGGCATTAGATTNTTATTGAGCCAAAAAAATCCATAAGATTGATTTTTTTAGTAGAAATCCAAGCTTGTTTTTAGAGATCTTTCTCTATACTTATAATTATTTTCCATCATTTTTTACCCATCTATTTGCATTTGATATGCAGATATCACCCAATTTCTTCAGTGGCATTAGATTTTTTTGTTATTCAGTTCTGTGTTTTAACTCAAAACTTGTAACAATTGTAAATAAAAGTTGTAGCTCACTGTAAAAAGTATTTAGGGGTTCCTGAAATTTTCTATTTTGCTAAGGGTTGAATAAGAGGGAGCATTCAATAAGTCACTGAAATGAATCCAGTCTAGTCCAGAGCTCATCCTTTCACTTAACATTGACTAGCTTACAGTGGCCTGAGCAATTCTTTAGGCTCTGGGATTGCCCTGGGGAAGGATGCAGGTGTAATCTTGCCTTCCCAGAGCCTGCTGGAAAGATAAACAATGCAAAGAAAAGCTGCACTTTGTTCTTGCCTTGACCTGAGAAGAAACTGAGCTGTGTTCTCTCATTTGAGCATAGGCTGCTGGACTCAAAGCCCACAACTCCTCTCATAAAAGTTACACTTCCTTAAGCATCACACACAGGCTGATTTTCAGTATCTTCATTCCTTCCCTCATAAGAGCCAGTTTTCCAACCATGTTTAATTTTTATTACTCTTTGGGACCTCTCCAAGTTCTCAAAACCAGTTAAATTCTAAATCTCAAAATTACATTCAGAACTCTTGACACTGAAGCTACTCATTGCTGAAAATTTTGGGAGGATTACTGCATCATTTCATTAAACTATAGAAAATGAATATTTATGCATTCCTTGGATTTCATTTGGGGCATTCTATATAGGAAGTTTCCCATGTAATGAAATGTGACTTAGTAAAAAGCTGTCCAGCTGTTTACATGAGATTGACTGACAGCTGCACATACGTCTGTTAACCAGTCCAAGCCCTTACTGCTTGCTGCATAGCAAGCCAATGAGGTGAGAGAAGATGGTGGACTAGTGTCCCAAAGAACCATCTTACCTGAGGTGGAGTTCAAGCTTCTTTTCTACTGAAAGGGAAGGGAGTGTTGCTGGTTGTTGCAAACTTCTTGGTGTTGGAATCCTTTGTTCTCGCAGCATCCGTAGGTCCGGTTTCATAGTGTTCCTATAAACTCTCAACAAGGCAAATGTTATTCTCTCTTCTGCAACTTTTTTATCTCTGTATGAATGGAAAAACACTATACCTTTAAAGGTTAAAGTCATGAAAATGGGCTATTGTGTATATTTCAGGCTATAGGTAACTTTTTTTTTAATAGATTAACTTACAGCAAAAGCATGAGGACCTTTAACAAAGCTTAAAGTAAAAGAAACAGATCCAATATAGAGTCAGATTTGTTCTTCTCTATTATAATTTTTCTGTCACTGTATTTCCTAAACTATACTTCAGCATACCAGAAATGTGCAGTGAGTCATTAAAGCATACATTCTTAAGACAAGGAAAAAGCTGATAGGTTCACAATTAATAATTTTTAAAAATCATACAACTTATCCAAATTTTATTTTATTTTTTATAATTTCTTTTATTGAAGTATAGTTGATTTACAATATTAGGTTAGTTTCTGCTATAAAACAGAATGATTTAGTAATACATATATATTACTAAATTCTTTTTTACATTGTTTTCCTTTATGAGTCATCATGGGATACTAAATGCAGTTTCCTGTGCTATCTAGCAGGACTTTACTGCTTATCCATTCTATATATTATAGTTTATATCTGTTAATCGCAAATGCCCAATACATCCCTCCCCTACTTCCTCTCCCCCTCTGCAACCACAAGTCTGTTCTCTATGTCTGTGAGCCCATTTTTCTGTTTCATAGATAAGTTCATTTGTGTCATATTTTAGATTCTACATATAAGTGATATTGTATGGTATTTGTCTTTCTTTTTCTGACTTGCTTCATTTAGTATNGGGATCACAGTCCCGTCTTGCCTCTGATCCAATGTCTGGAAATAGTTGTTCCATATCTTTGATCCAGTTTTTCCACTGTTTATAGAGAGATAGTTAAGTCCCATTTTTCATGGATGAAGGCAAACCTGAATCTGGTTTTGAAGATTAGGCAAACAGGATTTGATTATGAGTTGGATGCAGGTTGTGAGAAAAAGAGGACGTCAAGTTTCTGGCCTGAGGACTTTCCTGGTGGTCCAGAGGTTAAGAATCTGCCTTCTAATGCGATTCCAACTTTCACATCCATACATGACCACTGGAAAAACCATAGCCTTGACTAGACAGACCTTTGTTGGCAAAGTAATGTCTCTGCTTTTGAATATGCTATCTAGGTTGGTCATAACTTTTCTTCCAAGGAGTAAGCGTCTTTTAATTTCATGACTGCAATCACCATCTGCAGTGATTTTGGAGCCCCCCAAAATAAAGTCTGACACTGTTTCCACTGTATCTCCATCTATTTCCCATGAAGTGATGGGACCAGATGCCATGATCTTCGTTTTCTGAATGTTGAGCTTTAAGCCAACTTTTTGACTCTCCTCTTTCACTTTCATCAAGAGGCTTTTGAGTTCCTCTTCACTTTCTGCCGTAAGTGTGGTGTCATCTACTAAGGGGTATTAGTACATTCCATTAACAGCTTATGTTGAGATGGTTACTTATTGGTTCACAACCACAGAAATTCCCCAGATGAAATCTGAAATTGGCCCCTGTACACAGGCGGCAAATGGAGACTGCAAAAAAGGGCAGAGCAACCCAGATGGGCAGTCAGCAGGTTTACTGAGCAAGGCAACTTACATGTGAGGCTTTTCTTGCATGCTGCAATAGCAGTAAATCTCTACAGCTGCCAGCCAGAACCACAGTTCATGTAAAGCATTCATGGGGGTCAGTCATGTACACTGTCCAGATAGCCTCAGCTACACATTACTCTCTCAAGGCTGCACCCTTGAAAGAACTTCTACCATGAAAACGGCAGGCAGAAAAGTACATTCCAAGGACAGGGGAGAGGGTTGCCTCTGGTGGTCCCTCTGGTTGCCCGGGACCAGCTCATAGGTCATCTGATGGGCAAATCCTGTCAATGACCTGTTCGAACACTTCTAAATATAATATAATGTGAAATATCAGTTTTGTATGTCCACTTAACAGAAACATTTAATATTATCATCAATTTAAGTAAGGATTTTCCTCCTTCAGATTTTATGTAATTATATAATTGACTTTTATATAATTTTATATAATTCAATATTTGGGGGTAAAAATTGATCATATCTGTGTAGATTCTACCTGGGTTGGGAAGGGTAACCTTTCCATGGAGGAGAGCGTGGCAACCTACTCCAGTATTCTTGCCTGGAGAATCCCAAGGACAAGAGGAGTCTGGCAAGCACATATAGATTCTACAACATTCATATCTAATTTATTTTGTTTTATTTTATTTTGGACACATCATTTACCATATCTACCATCTTGAAAGAAGTGAAAGAAAGTGTTAGTGACTCAGTCATGTCCAACTCTTTACAACCCCATGGACTGTAGCCCACCAGGCTCCTCTGTAGAATTCTCCAGGCAAGAATGCTGGAGTGGGTAGCCATTCCCTTCTCCAGGGCATCTCCACCCAGGGATTGAACCCAGGTCTCCTGCATTGCAGGTGGATTCTTTACCATCTGAGCCACCAGGGACCCATCTACTGTATTAATGAATGTTTAGTGAATGATATGTCATTGCTGACTAGAGGTATAATGTTGTACAGCAGATCTCTAGAGTTTATCTTCTTTTCAATTATAGATAATTACATGTAAATTATCTTAAATATCCTTATGCCACTTATCTTGAGAATAGTGAAGTACCAGTTAAATCTACTACTTAGGAGTCATAATAATGCAGATATTAGCATACAGTAATAAAATTAAGGTGTCCTATTTTGGTAATTACTTGGGCCACTTTGACAGTCATTAATTAAATGTACTTGTATGGTTGGATTATATATTACATTTTTTACTTCACCTGTCTTTTTATCCTATGAATCAGATCTTATAAGGGGCAACAGCAAAGAGACTTTGCTTGGGTGTGGGTTATATATATGTATCTGTGGAATGTGCACTGCAGATTTCCAGAATATACAAAGGAAAGAAAGCATGGAGGCACATCCTTGCGTCATCTTTAATCTTATTTGCCCCATAAAAAAGCTATGAAGATTAATTCGCTATTCATCATTAGTGGTGGCAAATGTACTGATTTTACAATGGCTATAAACCCAAACTTAAGCATGACCTTAAATTTATGAGTTAACCAGCGCACCGATTGTAGTAATATATGATGTTTTGTTATACTAGTTCTTGAGAATAGCTTTAGATTTTTTTTGATTGACAGGACTTCTGTTTCATGAAATAGCACTGGATAGTCTAATCCTCATTCTCAGACACAGAATCAGATAGGAAGACACAATTATGATTTCAGTGATAAACTTTGAAATCTATGTCAATTCAAGAAAAATAATTGTGTCAACTAATAAGTCATTAATTTATTATCACTTCCATTCTTTCAACTTAACCATAAAGGCTAATCAGAAAATAAGCATGGAAGTCTTGTGTTGTTTTATATGACTCACACCAGTATGGTAATACCTGGTCCATGTCTTGCTTTAATTAGCACTTATATTTCCTAAAATACATTTTCCAGATTATGTTAAAGTTTTTATCATTTTAAATGAAAAAGCAATATATTCAAATAATTGACTTTAATAACTTCTCTACACTGGCTGTGTAGCAGATTCAGTGAAACTTTTAACTTATGTGGACACATGTGATCATGCCATGTAGAATTAACATCTGGTTAGTTGACTATGAGACTGAATTGACCAGATGTTCTGTCAACAATTATTTCTCTTAATTGAACCATCTCAATTTGGGTTTTCCGCCTTGAAATTTTTCTGCTTCATCTGTCCTCTTCCAAGGGGAACCTCCAGTTTCCAAGGTTAACCCCCTTCACTTGTGCTCCTAAGCTTCTCCTTGTCAACCTCCTTTAAGACCTTGATCCATACATGCTCCCCTTTGCTCTTATTTTTGATATCCTCTTCACAGGATCCTGTCCCTTTAATCTACAAATACATATTTAATTCTTCCTTGTTCTAGAAACATGTTCCCTTGACAGTCCCTGTTCCTCCCAAACTGCCCAAAGGAAGAATGTAACTGACCACTTTCACTTCTTCACACACCCGTAATCCATTCAGATATGACTAGGACTCCTGAATACTGTGGAAATGTTTATTTCCAAGTCATTGGTGACCACTGTCCTACATCCAATGCCAGTGACCTGTGTGTGACTCAGACCTGCCTTTGTGGACTCATTTCTGTCTGTCACAGTTGTACACCATTTCTGCACAATGAAATCCTGCACATTCTAGAAAGTTGACCTTCTACACTGCCCTCACTGATGTTCACAAGCAAGTCTCCTTTTTTTGTGATCCAATATACTTCTAAAATACTTTTTATGTAATGCTGATCTCTTACTCTGGCTTAGATAATCTAAATATTCCCAGGACTCATTACTGGGTGGATTCAAATCATGTCATAGTAAGATCAATGCCTACATTGTTAGGAGTCCTACTTTTTACCCACACAACTGCAGAACCTCAGCTCCCTCTTAAAGGCTGTGCTTGTTATTTCTGGGAGCCCCCTGAGTGTTGCACATGCACTCATGTTCAGAAGGAAGTATGTCTCTGTTCTTTGTGTGTGTGTGAGATTTATTGCTTTATTATAACATCACAGTTACAATTTTAACCATTTTTCAGTGTACAGTTCAGTGGCATTAAGTAACTTCATATTGTTGTGCAGTCATCACCGCTGCCACTCCCAGAATTTTTTCACCTTCCCAAACTGACATCATACCCATAAAACAGTAACTCCTCATCAGTCTCTCCCTAGTCCCTGAAAACCATCATTCTACTTTCTGTCTCTTGACTCCTCTAGGGTTGTGGAATCCTACAGCACCTGTCCTTCTGGGTATGGCTTATGTCACTTAATGTGCTTCTGTTCCTGTATCCTAATCTCCTTCTAAGTGCTTGTCACCTCTGCCTTTGCTCTGGTCCCCTCCATGAAAAGGCTTCTCCCTAGGACCCAGTCAACCTCCACTCATGACTGCTTATTATCAGCCTTCAGAGCCAAAGTTGCTCTGCAGTCTGTGGCTAAATGGGGCTTGTGTGTGCTTTGGAGGACAGTGGCATGGGCTCTGTAACCCTTAGCTGTCCTGTGGATCCCAAGGAGGTGCTGCTTGCATATAGAGCTTCACAGTGACATTTTGTTCGATTGTGTGGCGAGCCTTGTGGGATCTTAGTTCCTGGACCAGGGCCTGAACTCAGGCCACAACAGTGAAAGCGCTGATTTATAACCACTGGACTCTCAAGGAATTCCCTTTCACAGTGTATTCAACAAATATAATTCAACTACCTCTTGGCAACCAACTCTGTGGAGGTCAAAAGCCCATTGATATGGATACTAGGCAATCCTCTGTAATATTTTCATGGACAATAGCTGCCGGGAGCCAGCACAGGAGATCCCACCCATGACAAGGCCATGAGGAGAGACCTGATGGGCAGGGCGAGTCAGGTCTCAAGGGGTCCCCTGCCTGAGCTGCTGCTGCTGCTGTTACATCTACCCCCAAAACCAGAGTCTGCCTGCCGTTTTGTACTGTGCTTTCCACTCTTCTGTCTCTAATAGGAATTAACTTAGGGCTCCAGTCTCCCGCATTTGAAAGGAATGTTTCAACTCAAACCCCCTCTGATGGCTCTCTAACTTGCCTAACAGGTTCCCCCAGACTTTTTACAACTTGTGAATTGTTTACAGCCCCCTAACCACAAGAGGCACGAAGCTTAGAGCATCTTAGAGATACAGAGCCTTTTCTAAAAAGCTAAAAATTATATTAGTGACGGGTTTTCACTGTTGACTCAATGACTGCTGCCAGGCCTCCATATTCTTTATCTTTTAGGCACCTGAAGGATATTAATCAATGTAATTAGGATATAGAAATAGGAATATAGTAGTTTTGATGTTAACAACATTAGACTTTTGAGTTAATTACTTTTCTTTGTTATATATCACTGCACTCCTCTTGTGTCCTTGCTATGTAAGAATGTAACTTTATTTAGTGCTTTCTGAGAGTGGCACCAGACTTTTGAAAGAACAACACAAATAAGTCTTCTGGTTGACAAACCCTTACCAGAAAAGGTCCGTAAAATGTTAATTGGCATTCTGGCCAAAAGATGATATAAATCACCTAAGACTTGTGTATACAACTAGGTATGCAGAGAGAAAGCCTGGTCTCGATGAGTCAGGGCTGCTGATGCTGCATAATTTTATATTATCCATTGATCTCTATGTACAGAAAAAGGTATAAAAAGCCTTTACTACAATAGAGGACGGGCCCAAGGTGGGGCACCCCACGCTATTCAAGAGGACGCCGGTGGCCTAATGTAGATGGTGCAAGTTCCTTGTCTGGAACTTTATTGGCTTTCCCCATAAACCAAGTTATTCAGCATCTTTTCTCCACTAAATTTTCCTACTGTACTCTTTCCTCTTAATTTCTTTTATATTTCTAAATAAATAAGTTTTTTTTCTTGCCTACGCTGTCTCCCCTTCGAATTCCCTGGGTCCACTGGGGCAAGACCCTGGCAAATAGCTCTCTTCCCATTTATCCATGATAAGAATATGAAATTCGCTTTGCTTAAGAGAGCTATGTAGGCAAAAGTATTTCATGATATGGTCCCCATTATTTCCAAGTTCACATTTGATGCCAATGAAAGTAGAAATTCTAATGAAGTATTTCACTCAATTCCCAAATAATACTGAATACTCACTATGTGCCAAGCACCAAGGATTTAAGAATAAAAGTCCTGGTTATTTCTGTCTGGGAATTATAGAATTGTAACAGTCTTTAGGTATTAAGTATAGCAGATGTTGGAAGAACCAGAGAAGCCTTCGGGAACCAGGAAAAGCTTCACAAGGGACATGAAAAGTAGAAGCTTGAGGATAAGCACAAATTTACCAGGTGGTAGTCGGAGGAGGTGTTGTGGTGGGTTTAAAGGTCAACATAATTTGCATACTGGTGAGAAATCCCACATGGTTAGTAAACACTGCAGGGAGACTGGGGGTGAAGGAGGCTGAAGGGTGCCTGAGGCGCTGTTCTGAAGGGCCTTCTGGGTCAGCCTAAGGGATTTGAACTTCACTCATATAAAAAAAGGAAAGGAAAGGTGAAATATGTCTAGACTCGGAAGAGAAATCAATTATACCTCAACTAGACATTTTTTCAAAACAGTGAAAGGGAAACAATAGTGTTCTATTCTAGAAAAAGCTAAGTATACACCACTGGGAAAATCACAGCTTTGGTAATGACCTGGGACTCCCAGGCTGATTCGAAAGCAGAACCCAAACCTCCAGACTCAGAAGGACACTTCACAATTCAGAGGATCTTTTGAGGGGGTTGTTGGGTTTGACACGGGATTTGTTCTATATTTTGGGGGGTGGGAGACTCTTAAAAACACATTCTGAAAGGTAGGTTCTCTGGTCCATCCTCAGTTTTTGTTATCTGAATGTTATCTAAAAGGAGGGCTTGTTTTCAAGGGGAAGCCATTTACAGTGTCACAATGAACAAGTGCTAACTGTAACAGCCGTAATATTAGAGAGCCACACAAGCTTTGTTTTCCCATTAACAACCTATCTGCCTGAATCCCCTCGGCAAACACAAAAAGGCTAAGATTTCAGAGTCTCTGTGGCTCTGGAACTCAAGCATCATCCCCCAGCTTGGGGAGAAGGCATTTCAGACAAACCCTCAGCCCCACGAGCCAAATTGCTTGTAACGTGACAGGTGATGGTGGATGTCAGCTGGACAAGAAATGACTTACTATAAACTCCAAGCATCTCTCACTTCACTCTCAGGAAATGTAACTTGTATCAGATTTCTCTTCCTGGAAGATATTCAGCAAGTCAAAGGATCCACTGATACTTGTAAATACGGAAGTTCTTCATAAACCCTGCCTCAACGCCTATTTAGAATGGAAGAATTAATTTGGGAGCCAGTTCTTGATATTTAAAAATAGACTTTTTTCCATTTAGCCATTTCATTTTTAAAGCAAAAAAAAAATAATAATAATAAAAGTTGGTCTTACTAAATATGATCTGGAAAACTAACTTCAGCTCTACCAAAATAGACTTTTTAAAAATGGGCTTTGCTTCAAGGCTTGTGCTATAAGCTAGTAGAGTTGCCCCTGGAATCATTGCCTTACACTCCTTGTTATTTAGTTAGGTGAAAGAGCAAAAAAGAAACTGGTAGTCATGGGTTTTTCTTTCTCATCTTCTCTTATTCTGTAGTTTGCTTTTGTCCTTTATTTTCCTATACATGAAATAGATATATTGCTCGCCACATGACAAACTGAGATTCTTTTAGGAATACTGACCAAATATATCAAATTGAACATGTACAATGAAACTGCCAGTTACTTACTATTCTAATATGTAAAGAAATTTGTAAGTTTCATTATGGTCTTTAGTTTTCTTGACAGAAATCACCAGGGTAGAATGAGAAAAATTAAGATCTACTCCCTAGTTCCATCTGTCCATAAAACAACTTTGTCAATAAATACTTCCATTTACTTTACAATAGTGCCATATTTAGCATTTTTAAAGATTTTTTTTTGATGTGGACCATTTTTTAAGTCTTTATTGAATCTGTTACAATAGTGCTTCCTCTTTGTTTTGTTTTTCTCTTTTTGGTTCTTTGGCCGTGAGGCATGTGGATCTTAGCTCCCCAGCCAGGGATCAAACCCACACCCCATGCACTGGAAGGTGACATCTTTCCCACTGGACCACCAGGGAACTCCCTAGAATGAGCTATTTTTTTAATTTAATGATTTTACCTGACTTTTGCATGCTTGCAGTGCTCTCCATCTGGAATGGAGTATGGAAAAGCACTTTATCTTCATAAAACAGTGCTTGTTGGTGTCTCATGAACTGGACTTCCAGGACCACCCATTACTTGTTCAGTTGACATCCTCTTGTCCCTGGGAGACCAGATGACTCTCCTTCCCTAAAGTGACTTTATGTTCAGCTCTGTTAGTCATGGATACCACAGCTCAAGGGATGAATGGAATGGAAGCTTTCATTGACACTTGGGCCAGGGAAACATTAACGGAGGGTCAGTGCTCAGGTTTCTCTTTCTTTCCATAATCTCTTGAAATAGTCACATTAAGGATTGTTAATTTACACCTCAAGGATTTCCATGTCTTTTTAGTTTGGTAACAATTCTACTGATCTTTTTCCTAAGGTATTAAAAATCCAACATGTTACTTCTCACCAGTAGGATAAACAATGGAGGCAGCTTTTATCAGAATATTTCATGCTTTTCTTCACATTACATGGTTTTTAATATATACACTGTTCTCACATTTTCCAATATTTCCCCCAAATTGTACTCATTTTAAAGAAAATGCTTGGTGAAAAAATCTTATATTTTTCTAATAAACGGTCTCTAAGGAACACAGAGAGAATATTCCTGATTGGTTATCATCTTCTGTAGCATGCATATCTTGCTAAAACCCAACAGACACTATCCCTATTTTAAAGATATTACTGTGTGGTCCGTGATACTTCCTGATATGTGCTCAAAATATCATTAGAAGAAGAAGCTGTAATAATCTACCCCTCAGGACTACTGGTCACCTAGGATGTGCAACTGTCATGATGAATCCTTGCTCAGAGCCCAAAATATGATTTATTGTTGTTATTAATATTATAGTATGATGGTAAACATATTAATTACTTACTCATTTCTTGACATTAATATTTTACATTTATTTGCACTGACCCTGCCCCCACCCAATGCTCAGAAAAATAATTTTGTCTCCCTTATAGTCCTCAAACATTACTTTTAAGACAGATCAGTGACGATGAGGGAAACTTTATCTTTAGCCTAGAGGATGCAAGCAACTTGATATACTGGAAAAATCTGACCTTGGAATTAGGAGTCACGAGTTCAAGTCCCATCCTGACTTCTGTTATTTAATAGAGGTCGTTATTTCACTTCTGTGGCTTTAATTTCTCATTTGTCGAGTGAGATGGTTGCTCTAAATCACTGTTCAGGTCCCTTTCAGCTTTACAAGTGGAGGACTACAGGGAATTGTCATTGTGATTTCTTAAAAAAAAAAAAAAAAA
>SJYV01049327.1:0-16259 GCA_006410875.1 Neotragus pygmaeus | reverse complement strand
GGAGACATTAAAAAATCATTCCGAAAAGAAATCTTATACATAAATGGAGACTTTTGATCTATAGTTTGGTGATTTAAAGTTCACTGTTTTTGACCAACAGACTGCCTGGGTCTGAGTCAGAGCTCCACACTAACTGAAGTTAGCGCCTTCCTCATCTGTAAAATAGAAGTCATGATAATAAAAACATTCTGGAGGTATTGTGAGGATTAAATGATATCATCACTAAAAATGATTAATACAGTGACTGGCACAGATAAAGGTTCACAATTGTTTTCTTTCAAATCTGTAGAATCAGGCAGTATCTCCTGATAGTTCCAGATGTGTGGTTATAAAAAAAAAAAGCTCTATTCCAATTTAATGATAACTTCTGTTACAAGTTAAATAGCTTTAGGAAAATTTAACTAATGGTAAACAATGCTTGAATCACCAGATCTCTCCATGGCTGTAGCTAATTTCTTACATGAGAATCCGGATCCCTGAAGGAAAATGATCATCTGGATGAGAAGTTGTAATCTTCCCAATTTGGAAAATCACATTACATTGCTTTGGGAACATGTCCAAATTGCTAAATCCTGGAAGGAGTCCCTCTTCTCTCAAACGGACACATTATTTAAGAAATTTTATTATTTCTGAAAAAGACCAGTTGCCTCTCAAAACTGAAGCATTTGTATATGATTTGAAAGCCCGCACCAACACAGATGGAAGAGTTGAGTATGTTCCACGTGGCAAGCGGTTGTTGTTACAACAGGGTCACCCAGTGACATGTGCTGCAGAGTCTCTGGTGGAGGCCAGGTGGTGATGCAGGCAGGGACAGCTTTGGAACCATGCAGTGCGTTAAGGCATCTTTATCAATCTGGGAGACTATGCCATATGTACAGTTTCTTATGTTAGCTTAGCATCCAAAGTAACTTCTTGCCATTATTATTTACTTGAATTTTCTTAAATCCCCACTTTCATGAAAGTCAGTACAGTAAATTGCCTTTAATAATAGTTTGTGTGTGTGTATGTAACAAATGAGAGAAATAAAACATCTCTGATTTACCGCTCCAATTTCAAAAGGAAGTTATTGGTTCCTGCTATTTTCCAAGCAATGTGCTAGGCATTTTACATCATCCTCATGTAATCTTTGCAACCATTCAGGAAGGTATGTTTCACAAACAAGGAAACCAAGGCATGCTTACTTCTTATTTCTTTATTATTATTTAAATTGCCTCTGGTCACATGCATAAGATGGAGATAGAAAATTCAAATCTAACTCCTATGTCTTTTAGTCTACCCCACACTAAGGGAACTGACCCCTGCTTAGTCCATATCATCTGTTAGTTTTCCTCTTCATCTTCAAAGTATGAAAAAGATGTTTCTTCCTGTTTTCTCTATCAGTCATTCTATTAATATGTGTTGATACAGACCCTATTTAAGGACATTAATTAGATAAGAAAAGAGAAATATAATTTACCATATAGCTGAATTTTCCTAACATTAAATGAAAAAATATATTCAATAATATATTTTTATTTTATTTAGATAATTTTCACAGCCTTCAAGTTAGCAAACTTAACTTCTAATTCATTACTCTTCTTTATAAATTAATTCATCCTATATCATTTTCCTCAAAAACACATTAAATGTAACAATTTTTATTTAAAATTTTAAATTATTTAACTGAAAATGTAGTTCAATAATTTTAAAGTTTTATTTTCATATGAGAAAATATAGGTAGTTGTAATTTTTAACAACTTCTTTAACAATTCTTTTATTTGTGTTTTAAAACACAGAATAGATTCTCTTGTTATTCACAATATTTTAACAAAAACTGTTTTAGTTATTATCTGCTATACAATGAGGAGAAAGGAGCATTGGACTGTCTTGCCATCTTCTCAAATGTAACATGTACAAAACCAAACTTTCCTCTTTCTACATCTTCAGTATTAACTCTCTCACAAACAGTTACTTTAATGACTTCATTATGAGAATTCATAGGAGATTATATGCAACTTTTACTGAAATAGAAGTGATTCAACATGCTGGCTTGGTTCAAATTTAATTATCGTTTATAGAATAGGATTCCAGTATGCCAGCATTTTAGAGTGATAAGTCTCTAGCAGTTAGAAATTAGAGAGATAACCAACAGTAAAAACATATAGTACACTGTAGAAAACACTGTAATACTGTTGTTTATAGTATCCCATGATGGGGCGGGGGGAAATGACAGTACATGTAAGTGAGGTGGGAGAAAGTAAAGGAAAGCCTCCTAAAAGTAATCTACACGAATCTTGAAGATGAAGCAGAATTTATCCAGGAAAAGACATTGAAGGAAAAGCACTTCGGATAGGGTTAGGGAGGAAGTGGAATTCATAGATGTCAAATGGTTAATGGTTAGTTACATGATTCTAGAGCCAGTCTCCTCAGTTCAAACATCACTACTTTCCACTTTCTCCTGTATGACCTTGGGAAAGTTACTTTTCATCTGCACAAGGGGTACTATAATAGTTCCTACCTCACAGAATTATTTTGGAGAAGGAAATGACAACCCACTCCAGTATTCTTGCCTGGAGAGTCATGTGGACAGAGGAGCCTGGTGGGCTGCTGTCCTTGGGGTCGCACAGAGTCAGACACGACTGAAGCGACTTAGCATGCATGCATGCATTGGAGAAGGAAATGGCAACCCACTCCATTCTTGCCTGGAGAATCCCAGAGACAGAGGAGCCTGATGGGTTGCTGTCTATGGGGTTGCACAGGGTTGGACACGACTGAAGGGACTTAGCAGCAGCAGCAGCAGCATAGAATTATTTAATTGAAGTTTATATACTCCTTTTTATGGTGTATGACACTTAGAAAATATCACATAGAAAATTCAAGAGAATAAGAAACAACATAATATTTGGGAAACTACAAGTCATTTGCTCTTGCTGAAAAGAAATGCAATAAATGGCTTGGAAGGAGATTAAGAAACTACATGCCATGTTAAAGAGCTGGAAATTGCTATATAGGTAATGGAAAAGCAGAGGAAAGGCCGCCTGATTGTGTTTTTAAATAGATCTCACTGGAGCAGGGCAGGAGGAGAAGGGAGAATGCTGCCCAAGATTAGAGGCACAGAACCCACTTAGAATGCAACAGTAATTGTCAAGGTTAAATAATTTTATAATCCTCTTTAATAGTAACAAAAGGAATTGAAAGGAGGTAAGAGTGGAAAGAAATATTTAGAAAATAGATTAGCAAGGCTTGCCCTTAACAATTAGTAAATAAAATAGCTTGGGTGATAATTTGGAAAAGGAAGGAATAAATGATGACCTGAAGATCCTTGGTTTGGCAAACTGTGTGGCTAGCAAAGGCACAAAAAAGAGAAAAGAGGGAGAGAATACAGGAGGACATGGAGGCTTGAAAGAGAAAATATTAACGGCAGTTTTTAGACATAGTGAATTTAATATTATTCTAATACATCCATTAGAAGATAAGTCACAGTTTTAGATCAGAGTTCCAACTTAGAGCACCGGATAGGATTCAAGAGAAAACATGAAGATGACCGAGAGCATGCAGGTTTCCAGGGACAGTTTGTGTTTTATGATGCATTGAAGAAGACTGTCTCATGAAGCAGCTGGGGGAAACAAGACTTTAATGTGGCTTCAGATTTGATAAAAGGAATGAATAAAGGATATTCAGGCAAGAGCAAGAATCTAGTGTGGTTGAATAGAAACAAGTATTTCTATGTTTCATACCTACTACTGTGTGGAAAATAACATAGATTATACTGACATAGTGAACTAAACATGCTATTTACTGACTGGGAAAATTTTTTAATAATAAAAACATTGACTTTTAATCTAGAAAATGTTTTTTACTAAATAAAAACATTGACCTTTAATCTACATAAACATAATTTAAAAAATCAATATGAAATTAATTTTATTTTCACATTTAAAACTAATTTCTCTCTGAATAGACTGGTGGTTGCCAAGGGAGCAGGGGGTAAGAGAGGGATAAATTGGGAGTTTGGGACTAGCAGATGCAAACTGGTGTATATAGAATGGATAAACACCAAGGTCCTACTCTATAGAAAGAGAATTATATTCAATATCCTGTGTGCGTACATGTATATACATATATATACATACATACACATATATACATATATATATGTATAACTGTCATTTTGCCATAAAGCAGTAATTAACACAACATTGTAATTCAGCTATACTTCAATAAAACATTAAAATTAAAAACTAATTTTTCTCACTGTTTTAATGGTTTAGCTGTCATTTAATTGCAAGTATAAGTTAAAATATCTATCTAATATAATTTTCAAATTTTGACTATATTCCAAATCAGCATGGGGATTAATCATGACAATGACCACCCGTCATGTGCTGATGGTCTTCATATCATGTCTGGTGAATGGATTAAAGGACAAAATCTTGGTGATGTCTCATGGTCCCGATGTAGCAAGGAAGATTTGGAAAGATTTCTAAGGTACTGAGGTCACTTGCTGTTGTTGGGTCCTGAATATGTGTGTGTGCCTGCTTCCTCTACCACCCTGGTGTGCGGCATGGCAGAGTGGAAAGGGCATGGATTAGGAATCAAGGCGCTTGGTTCTAATCCTGGCTCTCCACTGGCTCATGGTGTCAATTGGGACATTATTCAACCAACTCATTTTTTAGTTTCCACATTTTCAACACAAGAGATGAGGCAAGATGATTTGTAAGGTTGAAAGTTATTGCAATGATAAAAAATGTTGCATAATATTAAATTGCCTCTTCAAAAATTCTCAGTGGAAAGATTCTCAACGCTCATCCCTCTACATCTGTTGTTATCAAAAACCCCTTTAACAAAAGCTCCACCTTTCTACTTCATAGTTCTAAACTCTGAATCTTTTTGCATTAATCCATCATTTTCACCATTATTATAGTCCTTGATTCTCCTCTTTTCAACATTCAGCTGGTAATATTAGCTTTTGCCTGGTTGGGAAAAAAATGAAAAAGAGTATTATTGTTCTGATTTTCACTTTAAAGCCCTGTTCGTTACTTATTTCCTCAGTAATAGAAGGGAAAGCTGAAACAGTACCAATAGGTGATATGCAGAGTCCCAGTCAATACGTGAGAGAGAGATGCTTAAAGTATTCAAAAATCTAAGTAAGAGACATAGAAATACTTAACTAGCTAAATTCACTCCTCAAATTTATTTTTCCATACTATTTAAATTGCCAAGTTAATTTTTGGTCAAATGAATATTAAACTCTACTGAAATGTATTTATTACATTACTATAGCTCTTTCCAGAAACATGTACAGTGTCATCTGGGCATGCTCTTCGTCACTGAAGCAACAACTCCTCTGTAGGCCCCCGTGAGTGTGTGGTTTGACTTAGTTGTCTTCTCATGAATCAGAACTATGATAAAATTAAATTTTACCCCATAAATGGAAGTTGTGGCACAGTGTCAAGTCCAAAAATATTCCTGCGATTAATAGTCACTTGAACATAATTTTCCTAGATTCTTTAAATCCTTGAATATTGTTGATTTCTTACCTTCATACATTACTTTTAAGCAGTTACACTGAGCTTCGTCACCTTACAAATGTGTAAAATAATAACCACCTCACAGTGTTGTATAGATGAGCTTAATTCAAATGCAAGATCTTTAAAACCAAAAAGTTCTATTAACTTGAACATTGTTTTATTAATATTGATAGGATTATTGTAATAATTGTAAACACTTGGTTCTCGTGTATGAGACAATTTCCATGAGCATTCAATAGAAGAGCTTATAAATAAAAGTAAGAACATATTTAATAGTATTAAAATGTTTGCTATTGCTACGTTAACTAATTATAACAACTATTTGCAGTTAATTCAGAATGTCACACATATCTGCATATTGCTAGGTCAAAGGCCAGTAACTGCTTGCTGCAGACAAATCCCCACAGTGTCAATTCTGTGATGGTTCCTTCCAAGTTGCCAGAGATGACATACACTGCTGATGAGCAATGTCAGATTCTCTTTGGGCCACTGGCTTCCTTTTGTCAAGAGATGCAGGTAAGAGTTGTATCGAGGTGCAACTTTTGTTAAGTGTGCATTCATCCATTATTTAGAAGTATTGATTGGAGGAGGGGGAGATGACTTTAGAGTTTGTGACTCTAAAGAACCCCAGCATCAGAAAGATGGATTTTTCTAGAAAAGGTTTCTTCATTTTTCTCCTGTCTTTTTGAAAGTGGTAGAAATTGGTGTCAGTATTGAATCAAAGTTAGGAAGGAATGATCCAAGAATTTCTACTTCAAAAATGACCCTTTAGTCAGGGAAACCTTTGCTTTATGACAGTTCATTGCCTTTTTTTTTTTATAAATTTATTTATTTATTTATTTTTTAATTTAACTTTACAATACTCTATTGGGTTTGCCATACATCGACATGAATCCACCCTAAAGTCAGGAACAAGACAAGGGTGCCCACTCTCATTGCTTTTATTTTAAATGTCTCTCTTACATGGTAGATATCTGGGAGAAAATGTAATAAAAACAATGTATGAACATGTAATTACAGAGGATGGATTATTTAATGCTTTATTAATTATTTAATCCTGAAAATAAATATATTCTATAGAAATAGAAATCAGAGAGTACATTTCTGATAGTTAAACTAGAAGCAAAGGGTAAATGTCTGATGGTAAACTAAGCAATGTCTGTATATTAGTATTCAAATTAATTACTCAGTCCAATTTTCCCATTCTAGGATAATCTGAAAGATTGAGCAAAATGACTCTCTTAATTGATGTAAGAAATTAGCTCTATTTACCCTTCCTTTACTCTTTTCGTCTCTCTTCCTGCAGCTCATCCCTTTGCTGCGCATTTCTTCCTAGCTTTCCAGTACACATGCTTGCACATTCTTTGTATTTCAGGCTTAAACTCATAGTCATGCTTGGAGTGAATTGATAGCTGTATTTCACTGTAGCTAACTTTCTTTGATTGTCTGAAAGGAGTTTGGCTTTGTTGAAGATAATGCTGTCTTGAATTACTGGCAGAATAATTAAAACCCGTCATAAGGAAAAGATTATATCTCTCTTCTTTGTTGTTCTTATCAGAGTTGTTGTTCATTTACTTGTTATTTTCCTTTTATTAACTCTCTACCTTAGTGTGTAAGCTCCATGAGGGGACAGTGTTTCTCCAGTGTCCAGTCCAGTTGCTGATGCATGGTAGGCACTCAGTGAATATCTGACTTAAGGTTAAAATAGGTGAATGTATAAAGAAGTTAGAGCTGTGTTAAATGTGACGTGTGAAAGAATGTGTAGACTATAATAATCATCAGCAACAACAGACCTCCAGAGGATTGATATAGGTGTGTGATTATGAGTGGACACACAGGATTCACATGTAGCAAGCCTATGGATGCTTGGACCTTGGCATTGGGTGTGATAATTATGATAGTAGCCAGGTTGACCAGCTGTTATCTGTCCTAATACCTCTCTGATCTCATCTACCGATCTTAGCCACTCTACTCTCACCTCCAAGGACTTTAAACAATCAGAAATTGGATCACAATCTTCTTTCTTGGATCATTATGGTAAAATGAATGTTTAGAGGTCAAAAAGTTTGATTTTGCAGGTAGACACATCTACATGCAGAAATTAGCATGTTTTGGAAAACAGTAAGCTGTCTATGATTGCTGTTGTACTGTTGTGTTAGATGGTTTCAGTTCATGTGCTATACAGAACTGATAGAGCTGAACAATGAAAAGTGTTTACATTTTATGAAGTACCTGAAGTTTTAGAAAAACTCAGCAAATGATCAATTACAAGCATAATTTTGGTAAATTTTAGATCATTTTTCACAAATACTATTTCTAAAAATTTTAGAAATTATTTTTAAGTCTATATTACAGTTGGTTAAATTTTACTAGTATCATTCCACAGTATTTTGAACTTTAAAATGGATGACACAGTATTTATATTTATGATCTACTTTAATTCATACAGCAATTATATGCCATAGTTATTATTAAGTTCTGCATTATAGGTTAACAGTTTTGAGTCTTGTAGAAGTTAAAATAGCACAATTGATTATGCTTATGAAGAAGGTTTGCTAGATGCAAATCCAAAGAACAGAGTACATGCAACTACTATGTTCTACTGCTTTTTATGAAATTCACACTTTTTTACATTGTCTTTTGTATGGGGAAAATCCTTAGATTAAATCCTGTGTTTAAACTGAATTTTCTTTATTCCTTAGAGCACTACACCATCAGAGTCAAGAAATATTTTAATTGACTTTTTAAAAGCTTTTTCTAGGCTGTTTGCTCTATTTATATTGTTGCTTCTTACTAACCTACCTGCATGTATTTTTTTTTTTCCTACCTCAGATCAAAGTGTAACAGTTTGTTAGGAGATCTTAAATCTGTTTCTCAATATCCTAGGATGTTGCTTTGTTTTAAACTAGGCATTTTGCAATCAGAATTATGTTTTAGGTTTTAAGTATCTGGAAATGTTCTCGTTTTTTGCCTTGAAATTATGTGTGTGTGTGTGTGTGTGTGTCTGTGTGTCTGTGTGTGTCTGTGTCTGTGTGTATATGTTGTGTGTGTGTCTATAGATAGATAGATAGATATGACACTTTTATTCGTGAAAGTCATTCAGTCATGTCCGACTCTTTGTGACCCCATGGACTATACAGTCTATGGAATTAAAGCCAGATTTTTCTCTAGTTCAATCTGTGTATAATCTTCATTAAGGACAATTTTAAAATAATGCCAGAAAGGATTGGGCTGCTGTGGGCAACTAGGAAAAAGCGTCTCCTAATTAGGGTTTAGGTTGGAGAGCACTAACTGCAAAGGCATGAAGCCTGGGCTCTGACACTCATTCTGTCTCTTATTAGTGGTGTAACATTAGTCAAACCTGTTTTTCTTTCTAAGCCACAATTTATTGAACAAGAAGAGGAAGTGTTATAGAACAAGAAGAGGAAGTATGTAAAGTCTCTTAGGGCTAAGAGGCTGGACTTCAGTTCCAAAATCCAAAACACCATTCTGATATCGCCCTTGAAAATCACCTTTTCCATCCCAAACTAGTGGAGCTTGCAAAGCATTAGGTAGGTAGAGAGGTAGACAGGTAGGTGGGTAGGTAGATAGGGCCGTAGAAGAAATTAAAAAAAAATGTTAATCATTGATTTGATAAGTATAAAGTATACATTGAGTTCTAACTACTTTTTAGTCGCTGTTTTATGTACTAATAACACAGTAGAAAGTAACCTCCACCTTCACGGAGCTTGAAGTTTAGCTGGGGAGACAGACAATATGTAAATATGTATGTAATATGCCACTTGGTAATAATGTTTTGGAGAAGCATAAATTCAGATGAGAAAGGTAAGGAATACAACCAGGGATAGGAGAGTGGGAATGGTGCTATTTTATATGGGATAATCTGAGAAAGCTTCCTAAATAAAGTGATATTTGTTTAGAAATCTGAAGGAAGTCAGATAGCAAGCCATACATTTATCTTGGGAAAAATATAACAAGAAGAAACAGATAGCAAATGCCCTAAAATGGAGTTAGATTCATGTTTTAAGTTTAAGATGTCCATTGGACATCCAAGTAGAGATGTTAGTAGGTCCAGAATAGATATCTATCTAAAAGTCCTCAACAAGGAGATGATACTGAATTCATGATACTAAATTATCACACTATGAAATGAGTTAGAAGAGGAAAAACTCAAAGTCTGAGAACTTAATCACTACATTATTTGGAGGTTAGGAAAATAAGGAGAAAGCTATAACTAAAATTCTGAAGAAGTCTATTGGTAGAAATAGAACCAAGGGAAAGTAGATCTTGGAGGCTAAGTGAAGACATTTTTCAAAGTGGAAATGTTTAAAAGTTCCAAAAGCTGAAGACAAGGGGAAAAAAATGAAGTCTGAAAGTATGCAATTGCTGTTTTTCCCATTGAGTTTGGAACAGTGTTACTTGAAGCTATCTTGACATCCATGAGCACCTGAGTATCAGGAGGTAGAAGTTAAAAATGTAAAGTGAAGCAGTTATAAGTGTAGAAAATAGAAGAGTCTGCGAGTTAAGCCACACTCTTACATGTTCAGGTGGAAACATGTGAAGTCACCACATCTACCAGTCTGTAGTCTAGACTTTATCCAAAACAAACCTCCTAGAAGGCAAGCTCCATGACCTCAAAAGAGTCATCAGTCCTTTTTATCACTGTACCTCTGTCTCCTAAAAGAGTGTTCAATAAGTATTTGTTAAAGCAATAAAGGAATCAACTGAATGATGGAATAATAACTTTGAAATTTTACTCCTAAAAATAATAATCAATTACTCACTGATTCTTAGCTGTATAATATGTCCAGAGAATATGAAGGTAACCTTCTAAGATATTCATTCAATAGCTACATAAAAAACAACTTATAAGAGTATATAGCTTATGTTTCACAGCTTACACATGAGTTATCAGGCATCCTTATGACCATCTTATTTCCAATAAGTTATAAATACGTGTTGAGTTGCAGGAGTAAGAATTCATAGCAACTTTTCAACATGTGTGTTTCTGGTACAATCTGAGATAATGGCAGTTGGCCCATAGTATTTGAATTGGATGCTGCTCTTCTGTTCTTCCTGACAGCTTATACAAGCACTAGGGACTCCAGTATTATGTATGTGCTGATCTAATTAATGATATAATTTACCCTTGAAATAGCAGCTTACATCTGCAAAATGTTTAAAGGCATAGCTGTAGAGATGCTTGTGAAACATCTCAACCCTCAGCAATAATTGCTCACTCTTTTGCGGGAATATGCTAAATTCTTGGATAGCCTTGTTCCTGGTGCCTTCAGGCCATCTGGCATCTTGTGGCTGAGCCAGCTACAACTGCAATAAGTTATCTTCATGGCTACCTAAAATTAATTTGTCTGGCTGAAAATGCAGAGGTATGGATGCTTCCTTAGAATCAATAAGAAGTGTCTGCTTGAGGGTTACGTCATTTGTGAAAGAAGAAAGTTTGCTAAAAAAGACAAATAAAAAATGAAGGCCTCCAGGAAACTTAAGATTGAGCCTTGAGTTTTGGACTAGGCATGCTGTGAGTTACATATATATTATATAAAAAACTTTCCAGTGTAATTGAATCATATGGTGACTTAAAGTACCATAGAAAGACCAGTTTTAAATTTCTCTTATGTTGACTTGATACATCAAAGTATCTAGGACTTCCAAAACCTCTCATTTGATCTAATGAACAGCCTGGCATTGAAATAAGTACCTTATGAAGAATTCCAGAAGATTGAGTCTCTGTGATTTGGCATTGTGAAATTTCAGAGGCAATAAGAATTTGGACTAAAAAACCTTATCATGAAATACCTCTTGATGACAAGAAGTTGTTTCGGCAATGAATACAGTATTGTTGATAAATTTATTGTTGGTAAATGGATACTGTATTATTGATAAATTTAGCATTGATAAATTGTTGTTAAAATTGGTAAAGTTGAAGGTTTTTACTATTCTTCCTATAAGTGGGTTAAAACTACCAGGAATTAAAGCTGCCTCTTTTGCCATCTAATCAAAGCTTCATCCTATTCTTGAGTGTTAGTACTTACTATACAGTATGTGAGTCCATGAGTTTGATGGCAAATTACTTGACTGGATAATCTAGCTCTTTAATTTTTTCCCTTAGCACTACTTTTTTATGACTTCTTATTGACATGGGCTTTTATTTTTTAGGTCTTTTTCTCTGTGAATTACCTATTTACATATTGCCCATTTTTTAAGCTTTCTGTTTTTCTTGAGTTGCAGGAGTTCTTTCTGTATTCTAGATGAGACTTTCTTATTACTTATAAAGTGTGTCATTATGTCACAAAGTGTGTCAAAGTGTGTCATTAGCTTTTTATACACAATGTCCTTCTACAGTTTTGAAGTGGTTGAATCCATCAACTTTCTCCACTAGGTTGTGCTATTTTTTTTTTCTTGTGTGTATATTCTTTTTCAGATTATTTGCCATTATAGGTTATTACAAGATATTGAATATAATTCCTTCTGTGCTGTACAGTATGTCCTTATACAGTAATGTATATCCATTAAACCAGAACTCCCAAATTATCCCTCCCTTTGGTAACAATAAGTTTGTTTTCTACATCTGTGAGTCTCTTTCTGTTTTGTAAATAAGTTCATTTGTCTCATTTTTTAAGATCCCCTGTGTAAGTGATATGATATTTGCCTTCGTCTGACATATTCCACTTTATATCATAATCTGTAGGTCCATCTACAGATGGACCAATGCCGCAAATGGCAGTGTTTCATTCTTTTTATGGCTAAATAATATTCATATATATATATATGCATGTATATATATACACACACACACACATACATAAATACACACACACACACACACACCACATCTTCTTTATCAGTTCATCTGTCAATGGAGTTTAGGTTGTTTCCATGTCCTGACTGTTGTAAATAGCGCTGCAGTGAATATTGGGGTGCATGTATCTTTTTGAATTGGGAGTCTTCTGGATATACGCCCATATGTGGAATTGCTGGATCATAGAGTAACTATTTTTAGTTTTTAAAGAACCTCCAAACTCTGTTCCATAGTGGCAATACCACTTTACGTTCTCTCCAGCACTGTAAGCGGGTTCCTTTTTCTCCACATTGTCGCCACCATTTTTTATTTGTAGACTCTTTGATGATGGCCATTCTGACCAGCCTGAGGTGATATCCCATTGTAATTTTGATTTGCATTTCCCTAGTAATTAGCAGTATTAAGTATCATTTCACGTGCCTGTTGACCACCTGTATGTCTGCTTTGGAGAAATAGCTAGTTAGGTCTTCTGCTAAAGATTGTATGGTTTTTAAAGTTCATTACCTGTGACTAAATTTTGAATGAAGCATATTAATATTATTATTCAAAATATTTGTTTATTTTGATTTGATTGATCTATTAGTGTTGAAAAGTTTAACAGATGTGTTCAAATACCCAACTCTAACAACTGATTTATTTTTCTCCGTGTTTCTGTCTATTATTTCCTTACATATCATTTAGTTACATTACAGGTACATACACATGTATGACTTTTATCTGTTGATCTGTTTTTCTCTTTTGCATGTTTTATGGCCTGTGCCTTAAAATCTATTTCCTGTGTCATTAAAACCATTATCCTAGTTAATATTTATCACCTTTTTATCTTCAACCTTTCCAGATAAAACAGAATCACAGATATGAGTATGGCTAGATGGATATGTTTACTAGAGAAAAGGAATTACTAGATTTTGTATTTTTCTATTTAAACAAATGTAATTTTTTTTGGCATTTTAATCAGCTAGTTTAACACTTTCTATGCTGATTTAAATTAGGTTTATAAAAATTTTTGTCAACTGTTTGTGTTTTATACTTAGGCTCTATTTTTTGTTATTGTCTCCTCTACTGCTTTACATTTACAACGAAATTTTCTTATACATTCGAAAGTCAGACATTCTTTATATCTGTTTATGAGTATGACTAATCAGTTCTTTTTTCTTGGTGAATAGTCCACTGGAACATAAACTGTTTTGTTTATCAGTTTACCTCTTAGTAGACATCAGTATGTTAGCTATTATGAATCAAGCTATTCAGAAGATTTATGAATGTTTATTTGGATATACATGTTTTCATTCTACATTATTAATACATTAACATGTTATATATCAATGCACTAGTGTTTTTGCAAACTCTGGGATAGGGACTGGTGGCCTGTTTTTATAAATGAAGTTTTACTGGAATACAGTCACCTTCTTTGTTCACACATTTTCTTTGGCTGCCTTCAAACTACAGTGAGTGATAAATAGTTGCAACTGAGATCCCATGGCCCACAGGCCTGAAGTGTATGCCGTATGGCACTTTACAGAAAGAGTTTACTGACCCCTGTCACAGCACATACTCTGCATCCAGTTATATTCCTCCAAAGAGTGTTTTGAGTTTTGTTTTCACAATCAGTTAAGTTTGTTAGAGTCAAACTGGAAACTATCTTATCTGCTGTGGATAGCACTTCATATGTTACATCAGCTCAGGTTTTCCTTATTCAGAGTGTGTCCCTTGCATGCATGGTATAGGTGTCACAGAAAGACCTAAGCTTCTCTGACTCTCTTCTTTTTGGGGCTTCCATGGTGGCTAAAGAAAATGACAAAGACAGTAAAGAATCTGCCCGCAATACAGGAGACCCAGGTTTGATCCCCAGGTCAGGAAGATCTCCTGGAGAAAGGAATGGCAGCCCACCATGGGCAGAGAACCCTGGTGGGCTACAATCCACTGGGGTCACACAGAGTCGAACACGACTGAGCAACTAACACTTCAAGTTTTGACAGCTTTGACCGCATCTGTTTCTGTCTTCATGAATCTAAAAAGATGGCATTTGTTACTTTAACCATTGTGTCATGCCATGACCACAATCCACTGTCAGATCAAAGCCACGAAGACGATGAACTCAACTTGTGCTGATCCTTTAAGTGCCCCTACACAGTTGATCTGCCTTTGCTCTACATTCTGAAACTACCAGAAAATTGGTTTTTGCCATCATTCCACAGTTTATGTTTGTTAGCTACAGGAGGATTGGTCTCTGGGAACTCACCCCACCATTCCAGAAGGGGAATATTTTTATCTTATTTGTCTCATTCTTACAAGGAAAGTCTGGATCATTTTCTTTCAAGTATTTCAAACAATTCCTTCTCACTTTTTATTCTTTTCTTTGCATGCATGCTCAGTTGTGTCCAACTCTTTGCGTCCCCATGGACTGACTCTTTGCAACTCCATGAACTGCAGCATGCCGGGCTCCTCTGTCCTTCACTATTTCCCAGAGTTTGCTCAAATTCAGGTCCATTGAGTTGGTGATGCTCTCTAACAATCTCATCATCTGCTTCCCCCTTCTTTTGCCTTCACCACCACCTGGGATTCATTAAGCACGCGTTAACAGTTCTTCATTCTCTAAATGTCTTCTCACTCCTTGATTTTCTTTAACTCACCAAGGTGTGTTCTAATGAGGGGTCCTTTGAAGCTTGCTGCTACATTTGTTGGCTATCCACAGACTGTATTTTTCTTGATGTCTGTTACTCCTACCACTAGCAGTCATGAAGCACATGGAGTGAAGGAAGCGAAGTAGAAGAGATCAAATTTACCTAGCTGTCAGTGGTCAAATTATTTCCGCTAAGGGATAAAGTTTTCGAGATGTAAATGTGATAGTTTTCTAGTCTTTCTTCCCATTAAAAAGGTTTGTAATAATGACCAAAGTCCAATTATTATTGTTTTATGTACTAAATATTTATTTAGATTTATCATCATTTTTGTCAGGTTCTTTGATCACAAGTGCTTTTCAGCCCTTCCCTGTGAGATCATATTCCTCTTGAAGTATAACATTTAGAAGTTCCTTTGGGGAAAATCTGTTGGTAGTAAACACTCAGGTTTCGTTTCCTTGAAGAGTCTTTATTTAACCTTCAGTCTTGAATAAAATTTTAGCTGAGTTCGGAAGTCTAGATTGACAGTTATGTTCTTCCACTCTCTACTTTGAATACATCACAAATTCACTTTTTTTTCATGTTTGTCCCAAGATGCCATCTTTACTATTTTCCTGATTTTAAAAAGAAACTTTCAAAATTCTATGGGTTTTTTTGGTGATGTTTGTTGTAGATTTTTATAGATGTCCACATGTCCATTAACTTTGAAGATGTTTCCTTCAGTGGCTAGTTTGCTAACTTTTTTTAACGAATGGATGTTGGATTGTATCACAAGCTGCATATCAAGAGATACAAAAATCATAGATTTTGAAGTTTTTATGTACTTGATTGTATTAATCAAATCTCTAATATTATAGTAGCCTTGTATTCTAAGAAAAACCCAACATGATTGTGATGGTACATTACATTTTTTTCATGGATTGCTGGATTCAGTTTGTTAAAAAATGTGTAGCATATTTCAATCTAAGTTCATAAATGAAATAGATCACTATTTTCATTTTCTTTTCAAACTGCTGTCTGGTTTGGGCATCATGATGTGTGTTTAGAAATATTATCTCTTTTTCTGTTCTTTAGATGGTTTATGTAAATTGAGAATTTAAGTGTTTAGATCAGTTGCATTCTTTGTGGGAAGATTTTTAATAGTCACTTTTGATTATTCTGTGGTTACACAGTAGTTTCAACTTTTCTATTTCTCCTTGGATCCGTTTTACCAAGTTTTTAGTAAATTTTTAAAAAATATTTCTTTGGAAGTTTACCTTCCTCTGCAATTTTCTGAAAGAGTTTCAGTAGGATAGGTGTTAGCTCTTCTCG
>SJYV01049325.1:0-10723 GCA_006410875.1 Neotragus pygmaeus | reverse complement strand
ATCCAACCAGTCCATTCTAAAGGAGATTAGTCCTGGGTGTTCTTTGGAAGGAATGATGCTAAAGCTGAATTTCCAGTACTTTGGCCACCTCATGCCAAGAGTTGACTCATTGGAAAAGACTCTGATGCTGAGAAAGATTGGGGGCAGGAGGAGAGGGGATGACAGAGGATGAGATCCTGGATCACTGTGATTCATGGGGTTGCAAAGAGTCAGACATGACTGAGTGACTGTACTGAACTGAACTGAAGCCANGTTGACTCATTGGAAAAGACTCTGATGCTGAGAAAGATTGGGGGCAGGAGGAGAGGGGATGACAGAGGATGAGATCCTGGATCACTGTGATTCATGGGGTTGCAAAGAGTCAGACATGACTGAGTGACTGTACTGAACTGAACTGAAGCCAAGTAAATAAGCCATTTAAATCCCTTTTCAAAAATAAAATAATGGCAGAAATTAGAAATATCTCCACAAACGTGCTATTGGGTAAATGATTCAATGCAATTATAGAAATATAACAACCTAAAATAGTGTCCTTCTTATTACCTGGGATAGTTTTATGTGTCAATTAGAAATCACGTGAACCAACTCCTTAGCATAATCACAATATACTACATAATATGTACTATATATACTACAGTTTCTGTTTTTCTGGGAACCTTGAAAGATACAGTAAAATGTAAACTGCCTTTTATAAAATCACTAAAGTAAGCAGATTATTAAGCATTTATTTAAATTATGTTTCCGTGGTAAAGGACTAAATCAGTATACGTGGAACAAAAGTGCTGATTGCATTTTGTTGTTTTATGGAAAGCCCTGTGTTAATTCATTTCAGTCACTCAGTCGTGTCCGACTCTTTGTGACCCCATGAATCACAGCACGCCAGGCCTCCCTGTCCATCACCAGCTCCCGGAGTTCACTCAAACTCATGTCCAACGAGTCTATGATGCCATCCAGCCAACTCATCCTGTCATTCCCTTCTCCTCCTGCCCCCAATACCTCCCAGCATCGAGTTCTTCCAGTGAGTCAACTCTGCATGAGGTGGCCAAAGTACTGGAGTTTCAGCTTTAGCATCATGCCTTCTAAAGAAATCCCAAGGCCGATCACCTTCAGAATGGATTGATTGGATCTCCTTGCGGTCCAAGGTACTCTCAAGAGTCTTCTCCAACACCACAGTTCAAAAGCATCAATTATTCAGCACTCAGCCTTCTTCACAGTCCAACTCTCACATCCATACATGACCACAGGAAAAACCATAGCCTTGACTAGATGGACCTTAGTCGGCAAAGTAATGTCTCTGCTTTTGAATATGCTATCTAGGTTGGTCTTAACTTTTCTTCCAAGGACTAAGTGTCTTTTAATTTCATGGCTGCAGTCACCATCTGCAGTGATTTTGCAATTCCAAAAAATAAAGTCTGACACTGTTTCCACTGTTTCCCCATCTATTTCCCATGAAGTGATGGGACTGGTGCCATGATCTTCGTTTTCTGAATGTTGAGCTTTAAGCCAACCTTTTCACTCTCCACTTTCACTTTCATCAAGAGGCTCTTTAGTTCCTCTTCACTTTCTGCCATAAGGGTGGTGTCATCTGCATATCTGAGGTTATTGATATTTCTCCCGGCAATCTTGATTCCAGCTTGTGTTTCTTCCAGTCCAGCGTTTCTCATGATGTACTCTGCATATAAGTTAAATAAGCAGGGTGACAATATACAGCCTTGACGTACTCCTTTTCCTATTTGGAACCAGTCTGTTGTTCCATGTCCAGTTCTAACTGTTGCTTCCTGACCTGCATACAGATTTCTCAAGAGGCAGGTTAGGTGGTCTGGTATTCCCATCTCTTTCAGAATTTTCCACAGTTTATTGTGATCCACACAGTCAAAGGCTTTGGCATAGTCAATAAAGCAGAAATAGATGTTTTTCTGGAACTCTCTTGCTTTTTCCATGATCCAGCGGATGTTGGCAATTTGATCTCTGGTTCCTCTGCCTTTTCTAAAACCAGCTTGAACATCAGGGAGTTCACGGTTCACGTATTGCTGAAGCCTGGCTTGGAGAATTTTGAGCATTACTTTACTAGCATGTGAGATGAGTGCAATTGTGCGGTAGTTTGAGCATTCTTTGGCATTGCCTTTCTTTGGGATTGGAATGAAAACTGACCTTTTCCAGTCCTGTGGCCACTGCTGAGTTTTCCAAATTTGCTGGCATATTGAGTGCAGCACTTTCACAGCATCATCTTTCAGGATTTGAAATAGCTCAACTGGAATTCCATCACCTCCACTAGCTTTGTTCGTAGTGATGCTTTCTAAGGCCCACTTGACTTCACATTCCAAGATGTCTGGCTCTAGATTAGTGATCACATCATCATGATTATCTGGGTCATGAAGATCTTTTTTGTACAGTTCTTCCGTGTATTCTTGCCACCTCTTCTTAATATCTTCTGCTTCTGTTAGGTCCATACCATTTCTGTCCTTTATCGAGCCCATCTTTGCATGAAATGTTCCCTTGGTATCTCTAATTTTCTTGAAGAGATCTCTAGTCTTTCCCATTCTGTTCTTTTCCTCTATTTCTTTGCATTGATCGCTGAAGAAGGCTTTCTTATCTCTTCTTGCTATTCTTTGGAACTCTGCATTCAGATGCTTATATCTTTCCTTTTCTCCTTTGCTTTTCACCTCTCTTCTTTTCACAGCTATTTGTAAGGCCTCCCCAGACAGCCATTTTGCTTTTTTGCATTTCTTTTCCATGGGGATGGTCTTGATCCCTGTCTCCTGTACAATGTCACGAACCTCTTTCCATAGTTCATCAGGCACTCTATCTATCAGATCTAGGCCCTTAAATCTATTTCTCACTTCCACTGTATAATCATAAGGGATTTGATTTAGGTCATACCTGAATGGTCTAGCGGTTTTCCCTACTTTCTTCAATTTAAGTCTGAATTTGGTAATAAGGAGTTCATGATCTGAGCCACAGTCAGCTCCTGGTCTTGTTTTTGTTGACTGTATAGAGCTTCTCCATCTTTGGCTGCAAAGAATATAATCAATCTGATTTCGGTGTTGACCATCTGATGATGTCCATGTGTAGTCTTCTCTTGTGTTGTTGGAAGAGGGTGTTTGCTATGACCAGTGCATTTTCTTGGCAAAAGTCTATTAGTCTTTGCCCTGCTTCATTCTGCATTCCAAGGCCAAATTTGCCTGTTATTCCAGGTGTTTCTTGACTTCCCACTTTTGCATTCCAGTCCCCTATAATGAAAAAGGACATCTTTTTTTGGGTGTTAGTTCTAAAAGGTCTTGTAAGTCTTCATAGAACCGTTCAACTTCAGCTTCTTCAGTGTTACTGGTTGGGGCATAGACTTGGATTACAGATATTGTATGTTCTTTATAATCACAATATGGTCAATATTCCCTCCAACCATCACCTAAGTATTCAAAAATATGACACACAACTGTTAGTAGAAACTTTCTTAATCTCCTCACAATGTCAAATCATGTTTTCATAAGGACAGTACTTTCTTGTGGAGATTTTCAAGCAACTCATAAGTAAAGAATGAACTAAAAATGAAGATAAATAAACAAAAATGCCTCAATGTGTCCATTAAGGACCATTCAAAAACAGTTCACAGAGTAGAGGGTTAAATGCAGGACCAGTTACATCTATGTAATTTACATTCATTTCAGCTTTTAACAAATTAGTAAATAACATAATGTTGAGTCAGCTTTTCATCAAGTACAGAAACTTCTCTAAGCAAAGATCAGACTAGACAGATAAGACTTTAAATTCTTGCAATTTCAGTGAAGATTGTAATTTTTTTCATCAACTCAGAAAGGCCTTAAGCACATAGACCATTATAAATACTGAATCAGAAAAATTGTTTGACATAGGGTTATCTCCTTTTCATTTATCTTCCTAGACCCATTTCCTCCTGCTAGTGCCCTCTGGCCTTATTTCCATTGGTAATAATCTGTAATTTCTGCTATTTTCTCTTTCAATACCACTAAAAGTCAGATTTTCCTTAGGACATATTACCTATCTGTAGCCATTTAGAACATTTTATACCAAGCGGCACTTTGGAGCTGTATCTTGCAGTGTAACTAGCATTTACAAGGTTTCTGTAGACTTCTATTATGTGGTGTGACATTAGATTGATGGACTGTCTCAGTCTTATTCTCTGTCAATTGTACACTGATCCATGACAGCATAATGGGTCTGTGACAGTGTTTGGAAGAGTGAGAACGACTACAATAACATTTGGCGGAAGATGGATATCAGAGTTCCTTTTAATACTCTTCTTAATTTTCCTCTCATATTAAAATTTCCAAAAGCTGCCAACGTTAGGATATGCCAATTTTCTTCACTTAAAAAAAAAAGACACTTGTTTTAGACAATTGGTATTAAGTATGATGGCAAAATAGCTGTCGATCAGGCTGAACAGGGCTATTAGGCATTCCCCTATAGCAAAGAGACTTCCAAGGACCCGCTCAAAAGGAAATCATGTTGTGTTCTGGTCTAGGTCAAAGGTTATTACATCTCAGAAGGTATTCTCTGTTGACCAAGGAGGAGAAGGGCTTACTGCTCCCGCAGCAGAGAATTACTCAGGACTTGCCTGAGGAGATAGTTGAACCTTCCCCTCAGCGGGCAGGTGGAGGCTGTGCCAGGGAACTCGCTTCTGTGACTAGCTAGCGAGCCTTTTAACACTCAACAGTTTCAAGTTTATTTACTGTTTCAAAAGTTCTACTATTGTCCTCTCTTGGGGAATGGAGGAAAGAGTACAAAAATGTTTGTAGCTCTTTGCTCCTTTCTGAAATGCCATAAATGATACCCTTAAGCCTGTGGCTTTGGTTTTTGGTGAGAGAGGTGCCAGGAAACTTCTGGAAAGTGGCAGAGAGAACCAGTAAGTTGGAGAATTAGCAATAAAGCAAAAAGCACTGGAGGGGAAGAACCGTGCCCCAACTTTAGCTTTGTTTCAGCAGGAATAGCAGTCGAGGTTAACAGAGTGCAGTCAGACAGGGTGGCAGCCTGCAATATACGACATGATAATGGATACAAAACAGGGAGCCAGGGAGAAGTTACTGAGCCAGCAACAAAGAACCAGTCAGGGATACATACACTCTTTTCTTTGTCCAAATGGAGAAATTCAGTCAAAGGTTTGGCAGCTGTGTGAATCAGTCTCATTTATTTAAACTTTATTAGAAGCCACATTATACTTTCATTTTTGGAGAGAATGAGTATTCTGAAAAACTTTTATACATGGGAAATATGGAATTTACGTCTCTCTTCCCTGCTGTGGGTCAATGCCAAGCATACACATGCATGCATATACACACCAGCCCAAGTTTCTCTCAGTATGAAAAGAAATTGGAACAGTACATGTCTTTGTTAAAAAGAAAGGTCTGAAGGTGCCAGTGGTTTGGGCTAGAGAACATTAAGTGTCAAGACTCAAAGTCTTTGTCAACACCGCAGGGAAGGTGTCAGTCTCAACCCCAACTGTCTAAAATGGAAAGTTCAGCTGCAGCCCGCTGCAGAAGACTTATCATAGTCTTGGGATTATGGCTTNAGAGAACATTAAGTGTCAAGACTCAAAGTCTTTGTCAACACCGCAGGGAAGGTGTCAGTCTCAACCCCAACTGTCTAAAATGGAAAGTTCAGCTGCAGCCCGCTGCAGAAGACTTATCGTAGTCTTGGGATTATGGCTGTGGGATGATGGCTCACCGGGATTTATTTCCACCAGGTCAAATGTGTTACTTGATCCTCATCCACATAGGTGTGATTCTCTGGGACTCCAAACCCAATGGAAGTAGCCAGCATGACTTTGATTCAGGTAGAACATCTAGGCTAAAAATAATGCAGCACTGAACACAGCATGGGCTTCCCAAGTGTCACTAGTGGTAAAAAATCTGCTTCCCAATGCAGGATACACAGGAGATGAGGTTTTGTCCCTGGGCCGGGAAGATTCCCTGGAGGAGAGCATGGCAACCCACTCCAGTATTCTTGCCTGGAGCATTTCCATGGACAGAGAGCCTGGAGGGCTAAAGAGTTGGACCCGACTGAGTGACTGAGCAAAGAGTTGGACACGAATGAGCAACTGAGCACACTGAGTGAGCAACACATGCCTTAAGCAATGAAAATCTGGCTCAGGTGATCAGAAAATTAGGAGAAAATGCTGGCTTGTGACAGTCTATTTTAACAGCATGACCAGATCCTTCCTGTTCTACTCTCCAGGTTTTCTCTTCAGGATGGTGGCCATTGGCTAGATAAGTCTCAGACTTTCTCTTTCACATCAGGTAGTTTGGGGTAGAGCTGGCCATAGGAAAGGACAGATACTTCATAAAATACTTTTGTCTAAAAGATAAATGGATACTTAGTGGCACTAAATAACAAATGTCAACTGCTGATCCTGTGTCATTGTGCTTCCTCCTCATCATTTTACCTCTTGAGTTTCATTCTTCTTATAAGTGGCCATTCATTTAGCCTGTCAGTCAACCAGGGTGCAAGCAATTGTTGGGTACCTACTTTATGATCTGTCTTATATACTTGGGCTACAATATTGTATTCCTAGCTTTAAGAGCTCTCACTGTAGTGAGAAGAGGAAATATAAACTTTAATTAAAATATTATCCATACATCCTAATTATGAGGATAAATGCAAGATATTGTGGCAACATGTCCATGTTAAAGGATGTCAAGGCAGGTTTTTCAGTAGCTGGATTTGGAATTTGAGCCCAGTAAGAGTTCTTCAAGGCAGGGACCAAGTATAAGCAGAATAAAAAGCATATACAAAGGAAGGAGTAGGAATGATAAAAGTGCACCGTGTTTTTGAGGAACAGTTAGAGAGATGATAAAGATAGTAGTCGTTGAATTTGAACAACAACAACAAAAGAACAGAGGGCTGTAGTTTTCAGTCATGCTATTTGACAGCTGTGGGTCTCTAGACACACCAACCATCTTAGTTTTATGCAGTTAGAGGAAACTATTTGATGATAACCAGAGTGGGGCCAAACTGACCTCGGACTTGTTTAACAATTTTTTGCAAGATGCTTACTATGTGCAAAGCACTGGACTGCTTACTATAGATGTGCCTGACCTCAAATAGAGCTTTTCCGTTGAAGTCCCCTGATTCATCTCTCTATAACATGTCTTCTCTCTTTATGATTCAATGTAGTCAAACTACATGTCATAAACTTGTATCCATCCACACTTAGTCTTCAAGATGTGTCTACCTTTACATTCTTTTTCAAAACCTAAAATTTCATTTTCTGCTGTGATTCGTCTCCTCCCATTCCCTGGTTCCAGTCTCTGAAGCTTCGCCCAAAGAATGCTTACCCCTTCCTGACAGATGCTGCTCAGCCAAGCTCTTCAGTGGTTATTTCAGTGTTAAATATGCTCAGGATACTGCCTGAAGGAGTCTGATATGGCCTGGAGTAACTTCTTTTACCTCCCTGGTGTGTTGCTCCATCATTTATCAGTTTCCTCTCTTATTAGCTCCCTCTTCACTGACTCTTGCCCATTGACATTCAAAAATGCTCCAATAATCCATCGTCCCCAAACAAACACTAAAAATTACACATTGATTCTAATCTCCCTCAATATTCTTCTTCAAATGCAAGAAGTTTATTCCTGCCTTTTTTATATCTTATTACTAGTTATTTACTCATTCCTTAGATTATCAAAATGAACTTTATATAAAGCATTGGCCACATGATTTGTGGACTCCAGTACAAAAGGAAATTGTGCTCTTTGTTACAGAGCAAGAGAAAGATTTCTTCTCTATTTCAAAATGTTTCTGCTAACCTGTCATAGAGGTTTTAGTTTACCATTTAATGTCATGCTCCTTCGGCCACATGGATACTCAAATGGGGAGTGCAGACTATCACAGACACCCTGGGACTCTACTCTGAGACTCAATACATAAGATATGTACCCCATATCAGGGGAACCCACAGGGGCAGAAAGCGAAAGTGCAACACTATTTCCAGGCAAAAATTCTGAGATAAAGTGTCATCAACTCTGCCCTGGTTATTGCAGTAACTTTCTACTTCCCTTCAGGTAATTCTGCAAAGTTCTTCATTTCAGAGACACTCCTTTTCTTTCTTTACTTCACAGTGGAAATTGTTGTGGTCTTTGTGCAAACTGCCTCAGCCACTAAGTAGGTGCCTAATTTTTTAATGAAAATAATTTTTAACTGTGCCTATCAGAAGAGACAGAGAGGCAATGGCACCCACTCCAGTACTCTTGCTTGGAAATTCCCATGGGCGGAGGAGCCTGGTAGGCTGCAGTTCATGGGGTCTCTAGGAGTTGGACACGACTGAGTGACTTCACTTTCACTTTTCACTTTCCATGCACTGGAGAAGGAAATGGCAACCCACTCCAGTATTCTTGCCTGGGGAATCCTAGAGACGGGAGAGCCTGTTAGGCTGCCATCTATGGGGTTGCACAGAGTTAGACACGACTGAAGCAACTTAGCAGCAGCAGCAGCAGCAGAAGAGAAAACAAAAGAGAAAAATGTCACTGACTGCTGCCTATCAAATAATTGGAGTTCTCATGAACAAGCCCTAGATGACACAGCAGCCTTAAATAAAAGATAAAATGGAAACAAGACTCTTTGAATAATACTGCCTGAAAGCAATTTCCTTCTTGAACTAGGACACTGCTGATCTGAAAGCCACAAATTTTAGAGAATCATGCAGGGCCTGAGACTTTGATTGTATAGCTAATAAAGGATTAAAAAAAATCTTCATCTTATACGGCTGATGACATGCAAAACAAATTCAAGATGTTCGGTGACAGAGTTGCAAGAATTCTAAATAAAAAATGAAATAGGAGCTAAGGCTGTTCTAACTGTTCACAAACTTACACCTACAGGGTCAGATAATTTTTTTTCCCCCTTCAAATCACAGCATTGAAGTTTCAGGATAGAAACATTTCAAATATTAATTCTCAAGATGTCTGTGTCATCCTTATATTGTCAGAAATTTCTTTGACAACAAAAAAATTAAATGCTTTCGGACTTTTTATGGATTAAAAAAAAAAAATTCTCCAACCGGGATTGTGTTTTAGAAAGACCTCTTCTTTTCTTGCTTCCCAAATATCTCAGTGGTAAAGATTGTGCCTGCCAATGCAGAAGACACAAGAGATGTGGTTTCGATCCCTGTATCAAGAAGATTCCCATGGAGAAGAAAATGGCAACCCACTCCAGAATTCTTGCCTGGGAAATTCCACAGATAGAGGAGCCTAGTGGGCTACAAGTTGGACATGACTGAGCATACATGCACTCCTTTCCTTTTCCTCTATCTTTTCTCTCAAGTCATTGCCTCTGCATGAAGGAAACCAGTATAATGACATTTAGCTCAAGCCATTTTGCTCAAGACTCTGTAATAGCTTATGTTCTTTCCCAGAATCATGAAGTTTGAACTCGAGAGAAAATAAATATATTTCACATTTTTAAATGTAGTTGTTATATTATAAGTACATTCTTCTCCCAATATTGATGATATTAAAAGGTTAATGAAAAAATATAAGGAATAAGCCAGCCACTAAGACTCCAGGCAGAAAGTGGATTGTCTGGCCAGATGATATAATTTCAAAAAGATAAAAGGGGTTAAGACTCCATTTAGTCAAGTACAACAACAGGAAACAAAAGTCCTAAAAATTAGGTTTGACGGATGTAAGCAAGAAAGGAATATACCATCATTTTTAAGAAATGAAAGAGGAAATTTCAGAAATGAGGAACAGAGGTGACTATCGGGATGAATCTTGCTGTGGTGGCAAGACCTATGGACCTTCCTGCCAGATTGTGTCTGTAATTGCTGTGATCATTTTAAAAGAAATCATAAAAATATTATCATAATGTATATGTTTTTGCTTATTTTTGCTAAATTCTGGGAATATCCTAAGATGTGGTAAGTAAAGGTCACTGAATTTTTTGTTTCTATTTAATGAAACTCATTTTTTTAGTGCTAAGTTTCTATCAGTGTGACTATTATTTTATGCTTTTAGCAATCACAGAGTGTTTATGTTCTGCTTATTGCACCTTGTTAATGAAGAGAACTTTGCTACAGACTTGACCTTTTCCCTCCTAGATTATTTTTAACTAGGGTAGGTCAATTGAATTTGAATCTGTTTCTCTTTCAGTGCTTGATCAAATCTGTATTGGGGGTGGGGGTTGGATATGGGGAAGGGGAGAAGAGAGGCCTGTGCTGTGAAAAACTGTAGATGAGTCTACAGGACTTCCCTTTTGGCTCAGCTGGTAAAGAATCCACTTACAATGTGGGAAACCTGGGTTTAATCCCTGGGTTGGGAAGATCCCTGGAGAAGGGAAAGGCTACCCACTCTAGTATTCTGGCCTAGAGAATTCCATGGACTGTATAGTCCATGCGGTCGCAACGACACAACTTAGTGACTTTTGTGAAAGGTGGAGTCTTCCAAAACCTTTTTAATCTTATCTAAGTTATTGCTCCTTTTTTCCCCCCACTGAAAAATTATGAGTGGAAATGGAGACTTTATTCTGCTAACATAATCAGGTCATTCAGGGACAGAAATGCAATGCTTTTGGCCTTTGGCTAATGATATTCTTTGACTGATATTATCACCTAATCAGCCCCCTGGAAGTAAATAAAGAAATCTGAAATCTTTGTTTAATTTTTCTTGTGACGAGAAATCCTTCTGGCAAAAGTTCTATCAGCTGATATGAATTAATTGTTGCCATGGGAAAAGTTAGTGTTAGGTATATTTTTGTTTTG
>SJYV01049317.1:0-31692 GCA_006410875.1 Neotragus pygmaeus | reverse complement strand
CAAAAGCATCAATTCTTCAGCACTCAGCTTTCTTTATGGTCCAACTCTCACATCCATACGTGACTACTGAAAAAACCATAGCCTTGACTAGACGGAATAACTCCAGTCCGCCCAGATGGAAAGCTTGAATTTAATCCTCGTTAGGGACATTTATGGAGCACATACTGTCTGCTGGGCCCTGGGCCAGTGAGGCCTTTACAGGAATTTCTTATTTAAATCATCCTAGTAGCTCTTCGGAGAAGGCAATGGCAACCCACTCCAGTACTCTTGCCTGGAAAATCCCATGGGTGGAGGAGCTTGGTAGGCTGTAGTCCATGGGGTCTCGAAGAGTTGGACACGACTGAGTGATTTCACTTTCACTTTTCGCTTTCATGCATTGGAGAAGGAAATGGCAACCCACTCCAGTGTTCTTGCCTGGAGAATCCCAGAGATGGAGGAGCCTGGTGGGCTGCCGTCTATGGTGTCGCACAAAGTCGGACATGACTGAAGTGACTTAGCAACAGCAATAGCAGTAGCTCTTCGGTAGGCACCATTTGACCCATTTAACAGATGAGTAAAACTGAGGCCACTGCAGGTAGTGGGTGATTTGCCTATGGGCACAGTTTCTGAATAGACTTGTTCAATTTCTCCAGACAGCTTCTCCATCTACCCTGGCACACAGCCAGGTAGCCAGCCCTGGCTGGTTGGCAGTGGGCAGATGAGCCCTGGGCCTGTCGCAGCAGCCTCTTCCTCTTTCCTCAGCAGACATGAAATGATTTGTGTGGCTGTCACCATTCCTTCCGCTGGGACACTGACTTCCTTTTTAGCCTGATGTGGTGGGAAGTTCTGCAAAGAGTAAAAGGGGAACTGGGGCATTTGTGCGGAGCTGAGTACAGGATTCTAGGTCTGCGTCGCGTGTCTTGTGGCTGGTGGCCTGGGGCGAGACTCGGGGCAGTGGGGCACTGCCTTGCCCGCTGGTATCTCAGCGGACTCCTGCCTTCCTTCAGTCATTCATTCTCTGACATCTGTATTCCCGAGGACTTGGCCCCAGGCTCTGGGCCATGGGTTGGAGCATCGCTTCAGCAGGCAGAGTCCAGCCCTGCCCGTGGATGCCTGGCATCCAGTGTCACAGCGACCAGGGCTGGCTCATCAGCAGGAATGGTTCTGCCACAGAGTGTAGACTGATAACCTCTCGTCCCTTCCTGTGGGTGTGAGTGCCCTGCCGGGCCATCCCTTGTGCCACCTGAGAAACCCAGGCCTTCTGGAACCCTGACTTTGCTTAGTGATGTGGTTGGACAAGTCATTAAAATTTTTTTTCATGTTTAATTGGAGGATAATGGCTTTACGATGTTGTGCTGGATTCTCCTGTACAAATATGGACCAGCTCAAAGTATACATATATCCCCTCCCTCTTGAGCCTCCTCCCTGCACTGCATCCTAGTCCTCCGGGTCGTCACAGAGCTCTGAGCAGAGCTCCCGACAGTATACAGCAGGTTCCCGCCAGCAATCTGTTTCACCCATAGTAGTTAGAGTATATATGTTAGTGGTGCTCTCTCAATTCGTCCCACCCTCTCCTTCCCCAGCTGTGTCCACAAATCATTTTTGTAGGAGAATTGAGCACGGGTGATGGTGATGATGATCAGACATGCATTCGCTGCATGGTCATCCCCAGCACACAGGGTCGTGGTGCGTGTCACAGGAGTTCACGTTGGTGAATCACTCAGGACGGCGTCTAGCAATGAAGTCAGTTTCCAGGGAGCGTCCGCCACAGAGGCTTTGTTGTCCGGCCTCCACGTCTCTGTAATGTGATGGGACTTCACCTCTGATAAGACTCTACCTCGTGGCTGTTGATATCATTTGGGGATAACGGGTTGGTGCAGACCCTTCGGTGAAACACTTAGCAGAGTGTTCATGAGGCTCCCAAACATGATATCCTGGGACCCCTGGATCTCACACCGATATTGGAGACTGAGAAAAAATCCTAAGCATGGTGGGGGAAAGCCCCAGACACTTAAGTACCATGATGTTCATCAAAGCACTGTGGGTGAGAACTCAACACTGGAAACAACCTAAATGTCCCCAAATGAGGAAATGGCAAGGTGACCAGGCACGCCCCCTTCTCCAACTGCCGCGGACAAAGGTGACACCCCTGATTATGTGCAGCTTGTGACGGCATCTGTGCCTTCAAAAGGATGCAGGGAACAACCGTTGAAGGCGGCATACCAAAGTATTAATGGACTGTGGAGTTGGAATGTGTGATTTCCAATTTTCTTATCATGCTTTTATCAAGTTTTGCCTTGAAAGGCCACTGTACACATTCAAACCATAAGATTAGACTCATCTAGCACTTTCTAGGGCTTCCCTGGTGGCTCAGACGGTAAAGAATCCTCCCGCAATGTGGGAGACCTGGGTTCCATCCCTGGGTTGGAAGATCCCCTGGAAGATTCCATGCACAGAGGAACCTGGCGGGCTACAGTCCATGGGGTTGCAAAGAGTCGGACACGATTGAACAAATTCCACTTCACTTGTGCTTTCTAAACCTCAGAGCCTGCCTCAGGCGCCTGGGAAAGTGTATGACAAAGTGGATGCCCAGGCTCCACCCATTCCACGACACTGGGGCCTCTGAGTAGCAGGGCCCAGGAATCGGCTTGGTCTCATCTTGGCTGTTTGTCAGGATTCTGTCTTCCTCTTCCCAGCAGCCCTCCTCGATTGCCTACATGCTTCTGAGTTCCCCATGCTCCCTCGAGCCCTGGAGAGTATCTGGGAGCGTCTACAAAGGCACAAGGTCCCTGACTTTCCCATACCTCTTGAATCAGATTAGCACTTCCTGGTACACCTCTTGGGCAAATGTGTCTTTTGAAAAGCTCCCTAGGTCATTTTTATGCCACCCTTTGGACATCAGACCCCCTAACCTAGGGATTGCCTCCATTTGGCTTTTAAAATCAAACTTCTAGTTGTACTTTAAGATTATTTTATTTTTTCTTTCCATATATATATGTGTGTGTGTGTGTGTGTGTGTGTGTGTGTGTGTGTGTATGTATATATGTCTCCTTTTGGCTGCATTGGGTCTTCACTGCAGTGTGCAGACTTTTTTCTAGTTGTGCTGAACGCAGGCTTCTCCAGCTGTGGCATGTGGGCTTAGTTGCCCCTCAGCATGTGGGATCTTAGTTCCCTGAGCAGGGATCAAACTCATGACTGCTGCATTGGAAGGTGGATTCTTAACCACTCAGACCCCACCAGGCAAGTCCCATGTGCCTTAATTTTAAATTGTAAAGACCACACGTGCTCATAACATTGGAAAGGACTGAAATGATGCAGAAAATTATGAGGAAGTCAGTCCAATGATCAGTGTGTAGTTTGTATCTACAAGTAATTTATTGAGCACCTACTGTGTACCAGGGGCTGGGGATGCAGCAGTGCATGGGACAGACAAGACCCTCATCCTCACTGGGTTTATGGTGAAGCTGGTCAACAAAGACGTTACATCAGGAAGTTCAGTCGCTCAGTCATGTCTGACTCTTTGCAGTCCCATGAATCGCAGCACGCCAGGCCTCCCTGTCCATCACCAACTCCTGGAATTTACCCAAACTCATGTCCGTTGAGTCGGTGATGCCATCCAACCATCTCATCCTCTGTCATCCCTTTCTCCTCCTGCCTCCAATCCCTCCCAGCATCAGGGTCTTTTCAAATGAGTCAGCTCTTCGCATCAAGTGGCCAAAGTATTGGAGTTTCAGCTTCAACATCAGTCCTTCCAATGAACACCCAGGACTGATCTCCTTAAGGATTGACTGGTTGGATCTCCTTGCAGTCTAAGGGACTCTCAAGAGTCTTCTTCAGCACCGCAGTTCAAAAGCATCAATTCTTGTAGTAGGTGATAAATCTATGCAAAAAAAAGGAAGAGTGAAGCAAGGTAAAGGGTGGGGTACCTTAGCAGCTGCATTTTCCAGGAGTGATTTTGATTAAACTACAGGGAGGCCTGGCGTGCTGCAGTCCATGGAGTCGCTAAGAGTCAGACACGACTGAGCAACTCATACGTTCCTGGAACATCAGGGCGACCCTGTGCACAGGAGGAGAAGGGGAGAAGGGAGGCAGAGGGGTTGGGGAGCGGAGTTGTGTCAAGCCCTCGAGGAGTCTGGTTTTATTCTGAGAGCGGTAGGCACCGTGGGAGGGTTTTAAACAGGGGAGAGCACCAGGCAGCGGCCTGTGAATATGTGGGGTGTGCCCAGTGCCGGGGCTCCTGGAAGTGCCCTTCAGCAACGATCGAGCAAGCGGTGCCCGTGGTGGGTGGGGGCCCCTGCAAACCCCAGGAGAAGACCCCCCTCTAGTATTGGAGGTGCTTCCCGTTCAGTGGGGAGCCCCCTGCCTCCCCTCCCCAGCACTACCGCTCTGACCTTTTCGCTTTAGAACCCCCAAGCAGTCTTCCTGTTCTTGCATCTTCTCGGAAGCAGGGCCGTGGGGGCAGTGAGGGTGTGCACGTGCGCGTATGTGTGTGTGCGCCTCTGTGTGGCGGCTTGTCTCTTTGGTAACAGGCCTCACCGAAGCCAGGGCCGTGTGGGAGGAGGGACTCGGTCTGCTTGAAGTGTGATGGATGTGTTGGCTGCCAGAACCTGGGAGACCCGTGTGTGGGCAGGTGGAGAACCAGGGTGGAAGGGAACCATCTCCTTTCCATCACTTTGCTGGAAAAATAAAAAGTTTCGAGTAATTTTGAGAGCAGTGTAACTGCACCCATTTAAGTACATAGGTCTTACACACACGTCTCCATGACTGTTGACTTGCTCGTCACCACCAGGCCAAGATCTAGAACGTGCTGACCCCAGAGGTCACTTCATGCCCCTTGCCGGTCAGCACCCGGTCAGAACCTGTTTGGTGTTCTGCTGAGAAAAGCAGCCAGTTTGGTCATTTCTGTCGTCAGACGCTCTTGGCCAGTGTGCTGGCTTGTGTAGGGGTGCAGTCCCCCGGGGGCCCACCCTTCTGTGTCTCTGCCTTCTTCGGCTTGGCCGCTGCGTTTAGGACACGCCCGTGTCGTCCTGTGTGTCTGTGGTTTTTCTTTTGATTGCAGAGCTGTGTTCCATTTTGTGAATACGCTACAGTCTGTGCATCCACTCGCCTGTTGGTGGACACCTGTGCTTCAAAATACGAGTGTTTATTGTGCTCCTTTCCCGGTGCTAAGCGCTTCCTATGTTATGTTTCCTTTAGACTTCCAAAGAACCCTGAGAGATGGAAGCTCTGTGTTACAGATGTAGAAGCAGGCTCAGAGGTTTATGTAACTTCCCTTCCTTTCTTCTCTTAATAATTATCTTTTTGAGCATCGTGTATCTGCCTTGCACCAGTCTAAGTTCTCTGGAGACAGCAGTGATCCAGACACACAGAAATCTATTCCATTGATGAGAAAGGGCCACTTATCAGTGTATAAAATAGCATAGAGACTGTGATAACTGCTTTATAAAGAATGAAAGCAAGGTGTGGAGGGGGAGAGTGTCTTGTTCCGTAATAACCTGGGGGAAGAGCCTTCCAGGCTGAGGGAACAGCACGTGCAAAGGCCCCGAGGTGGGAATAAGCCTGGAGAGTCTTGGAAAAGGCAGATTAGCTGGTATGGTTGAAGTAGAGTGAGACACCCAGAGGAAAATACATTGTAGTCTGCGTGTTGGGGGTGGGGGCTTTCCTCTCTCATCAAAGATTGACAGATAAAAATAATATCAGTGATGGGAATGTATGGGCTGGCATTTCATGAGGCCTCACTCTTGTGAGAGGCTGAAGCTGAGGTTCATTATCTGTGTCATCTCCTTGAGGTAGGTGTCTGAATCTCCGGTTACAGGGGAGGAAGCTGAGGTTAACACATAGGTACCTTCTCCACTGGTAGGTGGGATCTTGAACCAGAGCCTCCCCTTGCCCTCCTTTCTCCTCTCTCATGGGGTCCCTGGATGGTGGGTGAGTCCCCCAGAGAAGGATCTGTCAGAAGACTCCCTTGGGGAAATCTTGGTGACCTGTCAGTCTGTGGGCCCAGGGAGGACCAGTCACTCTCCCCAGATCACCTAGCTCGTGGGCATCATTTCTTATAATCCTCATGGTGATCCTTGAGGCACTCTTGTTCTTTTTTTTTTTTTTTTTTTTTTCCGTGGTGTGCGGTATGCAGGATCTTAAGTAGGTAACTAGGATCTTAGTTCCCTGACCAGGGATCAAACCTGTGCCCCTTGCAGTGGAACGGTGGAGTCCTAACCACTGCACCGCCAGGGAATTCCCATGCTGTTCCTGTTTTCTAGATGAGGAAACAGCCCCAGAGAAAGGACCATTGCTGTCTCATTCATTCGTTTACTTATTTTCACTTATTCATTCATCAGAAATACATTAAATGCCAGGTGCTAAGTGCTGGGGGTGGGTAACCATGAATAAAACAGAGTGAGTGCAACAGGAATAAAGCTGTGATTCAGCAAGACCTCTTGGAGCTCTGGTGAGGGAGCTAGGTGTTAATTGAATAATCTCATAGGTTACATTGTAGCTGTGGTGGCTCTAAGAAGGGTTTATGGAGCTGCTGGGGCCTGTACGTGGGCTTTGAGCTGGTTGAGAAGGCAGGCAAAGTGAATCGATATTAACTGGGTTAAGGGAGGGTCATGAGCATTGTGGTTGGAGGGAATAGCATGTGCAAAGGCCCAGGGACAGGAGCAATCGTGACGTCTTTTCAGAATAGCCTGAGGAGCCTGCAGGCTTGGTGGCAGTGGTGAGGAGGGGCCTGCACGGCCCTTTTGGTTGTTATCCTCAGAACGGTGGGTAGCTATTAGTAGGCCTGGCAGGACCTTGGGTGACCACATTTGCATTTTGTAAAGATCTCCTTTGTGACTTGCCTGTGGTCACTCCAGCCAGAGTGCCTCACTGACCTTGGACTCCCACCTCCTGGTCATCCCACCGGGCCACACCTTTCCTTGACCCCAACTAAATTCTCCCAAGTGGCTATCTAGTCCCATGGGAAAGAGTCTGGACTCTGGACCTCCAGGGGCCTGGGCTCAGTCCTGGCTCCCTCCTTTCCTCCCTGCATGCCCTTGACAAGTGCCCTAACTTCTCCCAGGTTCCATTTCCTTGTCTGTGAACAGGGCTACAGCAGTCACCTCCTCATAGATTCAGCGTTGGCATACAGCAAGCACTTAATTCATGTTGCAGCTGGTTCTGGTGTTCTTACTCCATTGGAACACAAACATGGTATAGTTCAGATAACTTGGTGTCTGAGGTTTCCAGCATCTGATCTCACTAAATGGCTTCTTGCTTTCTAAACTTGGGAACTGAATAAAGCCTGGCAGTTAAGGAAAGTGGATATTATTATAATTATTTTGATAATTTTTGTTATCAGACCACCTGTCCTTAATGAATTTGTTAATAGAGACCATCAGTTGTGGGGAAAGAGGACATATCATAGCTTACTAATTAGAAGACTAAATAGAAATGTGTGAAATGTGTAGCTATGCTATGTAATAGTAACTATTAATGTTATATATTTATAGGGCTGGGCTTCCCAGGGGGTGCTAGTGGTAAAGAACTTCCCTGCCAGGGCAGGAGATGTAAGACACTTGGGTTTGAATCCTGGATCAGGACAATCCCCTGGAGGAGGGCATGGCAACCCACTCCAGTATTCTTGCCTGGATAATTCCACGGACAGAGGAGGCTGGTGGGCTACAGTCCATAGGGTCTGCAGAGAGTCAGACACAGCTAAAGTGACTTATCATGCATGCACACACTCATGGGCTTCCCAGGCGGCTCAAGGGTAAAGAACTGCTTGCCAGTGCAGGAGACTCGGGTTGGATCCTTAGGTGGGAAAGATCCCCTGGAGGAGAAAATGGCAGCCTGATCCAGTATTCTCGCCTGGAAAATTCCATGGACAGAGGAGTCTGGTGGGCTTCAGTCCACGGGGTCGCAAAAGAGGCTGGACACGACTTAATGCAGCTGAGCACACACACACATTGTGTATTCATAATAATTAACAGTGGAGTATTAGGGGTGTGCTAGGCTGTTGATGGAGATACCTGTGTCTCCAGGTAGGTGGCTGTGTCAATTTCCCTTTGCTGCTATAACAAATTGCTACAAAATTGGTGATGTAAAACCACACAGATTCATTATCTTAGGTTTCTGGATGTCAGATGTCTGAAATGGGCCTTACAGGGCTAAAACCAAGATGTTGCCAGGGCTGCTTTCCCTCTGGCAGTTCTAGGGGCTCATGCCCTGACTTGCTTTTCCAGTTTCTAGGGGTTGCCTGCTCTTCTCGCCTCCCAGCCCCATCCATCTTCACAGCCAGGGGTGACTGGTCTTTCTCTGCTGCGTCATCCTGACTCTCATTCTCCTGCATCCTTCTTTCTCTTTAAGGACCCTGTGTCCTCAAAGGGCCCAGCTGGATGATCTGGGATAAGTTCCCCATCTCAAGATCCTTAACCAGATCACATCTGCAGAGTCCTTTTTTGCCGTGTAAGATCACATATCTGCAGGTTTGAGGGTTAGGATGTGGACATCTCTGGGGAGTCCTGATTCAGCTGACCTCGGTGGTCAGAGGCAGCAGGGGCCTGTCTGCCCCTCGATATCCACAGGCTCCCCTGGCAATATCTCCCTCCCTTTATCTCCTGGACCTGGAAGGCCAGAGGCAGTGCTGGACCACGGGGACCTAGGCGAAACTAAAGGAGAGAGGACTTTAATGAAGTGGCCCCATTGCGAGTCAGATGTGGGTGGGTCACTGGTCAGTGAAGCTGAGAGCACAATACTAGGTCAGGAAACACAGCAGAAGGCCAGTGTCCAGACTGGTGGCCCAGCGGTCAGATCCCAGCTCTGGCTGCTTAGCCGTGTGCCCTGGGACTGGCCCTTCATCCACTGAGAACCTCAGTCTCCTTTTCTTAAAAAATTTTTTCTTTTTCAAAAAAATCATATATATTTAATTTAATTATTTTTTAAACTCTTTTTTCTTTTTTTCTGGTGTGGACTGTTATTAAAGTCTTTTTTGGACTTGTGACAGTGTTGCTTCTCCTTTATGTTTCGCCTTTTTCGTGAAGAAGCATGTGGGGTCTTAGCGCCCCAACCAGGATCGAACCCATATCCTCTGCGCTGGCAGTGAGGAGTCTTAACCACTGGACTGCCAGGGAAGTTCCTGTTTTGTTCTTTTTCTTTTGCCCTACTGTGTAGCTTGCAGGATCCTAGTTCCCCGATCAGAGGTTGAATCCACACACCCTGTAATGGGAGTGAGGGGTGTTAACCACTGGACTGCCAGGGAAGTCGCATCCGTCTCCTTTTCCAAAAGACAGGGCTGAGGTTGTCTGGGACAAGCAGTGTGTGGGAAGCAGTGGGAACCTTGCTGACACGCCCTAAAATGAAGACCCCAGACTCCGGTCCGAGCAGTACAGGTCTGTGCTCTGCAGCTTGCACTGCAGTCAGCAGCCTCTTGAGCCCCTGAATCCCTTCCCGGGGCCTGAGCAGGCTCTGGGAAAAACAAACCGGAGGAAACCTCCACGCTGAGACCCCCACCCTGGCCGTCCCGAGTGCCACTATTTTTACATTCTCTCACTTTTGTGTATTTATTTCCTGACTTTCCAAAGACAATTCTTCACAAGCCAAGAAGTGGTGGGGGGAAACCGCCCCCCCCCACCAGCCCAAGTCACAATTGTTTGGGGAGATGGAAAAAAAAAGCTGGGTGGAGGAAAAAACAAAACCTCTTGAAAGTCATTGTCCTCAGATGTCAAGTGTCAGCCCCGCGGAGAGGAGAGTGCATTCCACCCATTGTCCTTCCACAGACGGGCACGGGGTCCCCAGGACGTCCAGCCACCCCGCCCTGCATCCTGGGGCCCCTGAGTGACTTGGCTTGCTTTGTCTGGGACATTCCGGCGGGAAATACCACCCAGAGCAGAGCCGGTTCCCAGCCACCGCTGTCTCAGTCACTGCGGGCTTTTCCTCAAGCCGCCCGCCCATCTGCGTCTCCAGATGAGTGTGGGCTGATGCTGATAATACGGGCAAAGGCTCATTTTCTGCTTTCCGAAGGCACTTTATCCTAACTGGTCAAGGTCTCACCATGCCCCTGTGAGCCAGGCACCGTGTGCGTATACATGTAATAGCTTGTTGAAATATAATTCACGTACCATGCAGTTTAGCCACGTAAAGTGTGTGCTTCAGTGGTTTTTACTATATTCACAGAATTGTGCCATCACCAGCTACCTAAGGACATTTTCATCACCCCTGCCCGCTCCCTNCATGCCCCTGTGAGCCAGGCACCGTGTGCGTATACATGTAATAGCTTGTTGAAATATAATTCACGTACCATGCAGTTTAGCCACGTAAAGTGTGTGCTTCAGTGGTTTTTACTATATTCACAGAATTGTGCCATCACCAGCTACCTAAGGACATTTTCATCACCCCTGCCCGCTCCCTCCCCCCGCCCCGCCACTGGCCCAAGAAACTCCATACTCTTTAGCAGTCAGGTACCATTTTTGAATCTGCATTTTGCAGAGAAAGAAACTGAGAGAGGCTGCCCAGTGTCACACGGCCAGTAAATGTCAGAGCCAGGATTTGTACTCAGAATACTTGGCTCTGGAGACATGTTCTTAACGAAGACGTAATTGGTGGTTCTTGATGGGGCTGCGTGGGGGTGGGGTGGGAGGTGGGATAGACTTTGCCTCCTCCCCCCTGCAGGAGGTATTGGGCAATGTTTGGAAATATTTCTGGTTGTCACAATTGAGGGTGGGGTTACTGGTGTCTGGAGGACAGAGGCCAGGGATGCTGCTAAACGTCCTGTAATATGGAGGACAGCCCCCCGCACCAAAGGATTATCTCCTCCAATGTCAGTGGTTCAGAGGTTGAGATGCCCTGCTCTTAATCCCATTCTGATGAGTCCATTCTTTAGGTAAAAAGACTGGGGGCTCATAGAAGTGGGAAAGAAGTTGGCTTTGGAATAGGAAGGATCTCAGATCATGTTGTGGGTGGGACTGTTGACAGCAAGGGGAGAGACGTGCTCCGCGGTGTGGAGAGGACTCAGCAGGAAAGAAGTCTGTGCTCCGTTAGTGATGTCTGCCCCGGTGACTGGTACGGGGAGCGTGCGTAGGCTTCCCCTTTGCCAGGTCTAGGACTCTAGGCTCACACTTAGATGCCCATAAGGCCAGGTGGGAGGAAGACGAGTGCAGCAGCGGGCTGGGTGGTACCCGACAGAGCAGCGCCTGCTGGAGTGAATTTGGTGGCCGCCGCGCTCGTACAGCTGGCTGTGGCCCTCAGGACTTTGGAGACCTGTGGTCAGCTTTCTCAAGAGAAGCTCACACCTACGGTTTTAATGGGAAATCTGATATTCAAACCCAAGCCCGATTGCTGGTCAAACTAGACATGCCTGTGGGCCACCACTTTGAGACCCTTGAGGGGGAATTGTATCTCGGTAGCGTGTTGCAGGCACTGCGTCAATCATGGTTGAAGGAATGGCATGTTGAGGGTGAGTTCAGGGAGATTGCAGGCTAGGCTGCAGCCCCTGGGGTGGAGTCTGTGTGGGGAAGAGTGCTGGTTTCTCTTCTGTGGCCGCCCGCCTGCCCCCGCTGCCTTCCCCCACTATTGCATCAGCCCTGTTCACAACAGGTTGTAGCAACTCAGGTTTTGCTTGAACTTCCTCCATGGTGGGGAATGTGATGGGGCTGGGTGAAAACTGGGCACCTTTTCTTGGGGCCTGGAAGCTGGGTAGTGGGTTGTTGTTGTTTGGTTGGTAAGTCACATTTGACTCTTCTGTGACCCCACGGACTATAGCTCACCAGGCTCCTCTGTCCTTGGGATTTCCCAGCTAAGAGTACTGGAGTGGGTTGCCATTTCCTTCTCCAGGGGATCTTCCTGACCCAGGGATCGAACCCAAGCGTCCTGTATTGGCAAGTGGATTCTTTACCACTGACCCACCAGGGAAGCCCCTGGGTGGTGAATATCGGGAGTCTTTTCCAGATGACTAATTGATTAGTCAATTAAACTCTCATTTGTCAAGGGTCTTCTATGCTGGGTCAAGCCCAAGTCTCTCTGAGGGTACAACAGTGACCTGGACGGATCATGAGATCCTGTCTGGAACTCATGTTCCAGTGGACTAGAGAGACAGTGGACATAATGTGCAGTGACAGGTGCCGTGAAGAAAACAGGCCAGGAGGAGGGTCAGGGATTGTTTTTAGGATGGTCTGAGACAGATTGAATGCCTAACCCTAACCCTAACCCTTTGCACTGACTGTTCCCACTACTCAGAATGCCCTTCCCTCGGATACCTGCAAAGCTGCTTCTTCACCTGTTTCCAGGTATCTGCTCAGATGCCATCTCCTCAAAGAGGCTTTCCCTGAGCATCTCTCAAACACTCCCTCATTCCGTCTCTCTCTGGTCCCTCATCTTGCTTTATTTTTCTTCATAATGCTCATCCTCACCTGCCATGTTATTTTAAAATCAGTCTGAGCGCTGAAGAATTGATGCTTTTGAACTGCGGTGTTGGAGAAGACTCTTGAGAGTCCCTTGGACTGCAAGGAGATACAAGCAGTCCATCCTAAAGGAAATCAGTCCTGAATATTCATTGGTAGGACTGATGCTGAAGCTGAAACTCCAATACTTTGGCCACCTGATGCGAAGAGCTGACTCATTGGAAAAGACCCTGATGATGGGAAAGATTGAAGGCGGGAGGAGAAGGGGCCGACAGAGGATGAGATGGTTGGTTGGCGTCACCGACTTGATGGACATGAGTTTGAGCAAGCTCCGGGAGTTGGTGATGGACAGGGAAACCTGGTGTGCTGCAGTCCATGAGGTCGCAAAGAGTCCGACACGACTGAACGACTGTACTAACAGCCTTGCCACCGCTCCACGAGGGCAGATTCGGTCTGATTTGTTCATTTACTGATGTGTCATTGGCTCCTAGCGCGGTGCCTGGCACTTGGTGGGTGGGCAGTGAGTGCTGAGTGAATAGGTGAGCGCAGGAGTGACTCGATCCCCCCGTGGAGAGCTCCTGTCTGTGTCTCCAGCACCCAGTTCCATCTTGGGCGCACAGTAGGTCTGGGGTCACGCTTGTTGGCCTGGGTGGTATGACAGCCTTCCCCCGAGAATGTAATCATAAGCAAGTTCCCGTTTCCTCACAGGCCAGCCCACTTCTCTCCGCCAGCCTCTGTGCCACCTCTTCCAGGAAGTCCTCATAGTTAGTGTTTACCTGCATCATCTTGCTTACGCCTCAGCAACTGCCCTTTTTTTTTTTTTTTTTTCGGATGAAGAAATAGACTCTGAGGAAGAAGTTCAGTGACTCTGAGGTCACGCGGTTGGCAGGCGGATGCAGCAGGGTGGCAAGTGAGGGGGAAGGCAGTGGCTGGCTTTGCATGGCAGCGAGAAGGATGTGGTGACACCGTACAGTCTGTGAATTTCCCCCCCACCACCATTTCATTGCACCCTGGAGTTAGTGAAGCAATTGATAGAAAGACTGTCTTTAGGATGAAAAAGACAACAAGTCAACAAAACATAGGATAAACACAAGGAGATCTATCTGTACGTGGGGTTGGTCCAATTCCAGAAGTTTCCTTAGGAAACAGATTGGGTTCATGTCTGTCTCCCTGTCAGCTCAAGGTGGGGCTGGGGAAGTTATACCAGCGGATGCTCGACTGAGGCCTCACTGTGTACCAGGCACCACTCAGTGCCTGATGTGTGTGTTAGCATCCGTAATCCTCGTGGATTCCTGTGTACCCATTTTACAGAGAATGAAACTGAGGCAGAGAGAGGTGAAGTCAGTTGCTTGAGGTCATATAGTTCGTCATTGGCTCTGTGCTCCTGGAAGAGGCCTGATGAAAGAGGGTGCTTGCAGAGGAGAGAGTGCAGAGGTTTTTGATCTCAGCCAGAGTGATGGTGGTGACTGTGGGTGGAGGATGCTCTCATGTTCCGCCCCAGGCTGTGGAAGTGCCAGGCTGGCTCCTGGGGCGCCGGGCCAGGGGGAGCACCTTCCTGGGGGCCCTGGTGGTTTCCAGAGTCAACACAGAGAAGGAGGGGTGGGCAGCTCCGAGGCCCCGCTGCAGAAGGACAGGCTGGTTTTGTCTCTGCCAGTGGGCACTACTTGCTTTGCATGGGGACATCTGCCCTCCAGGAGGAGAATGCAGAGTAGCCTCCTTGATGCTGCAGAAGTGATAATCGGGCTGGGCAGGGGTGAGCCTGGAATGTGGAATAACCTCTCCTATCCAATTTTTTTTTAAAGCATGTATTTATGTTACAAAATGACTTTTGATTTCAAAGTAGAAATTTGGGAAAAAACAGAAATGAAGGAGAAAATTGAAACTACTTATCATTCCACTCTCAGAGTTAGCTTCCATGGCTAGTGATAAAACCCACACATTAGTGCCTTAAATGATATGGAATTGTCCTTCTTACCGAATTATAGGCTTCCCAGGATAGACGTGTTGGCTCCACTGTAATTAGGGACATAAGCTCCTTCTGTATTGCTGCTCTATCTTCAATCCCTGGCTTTTACCTCATGGTATAAGATAGATGCTTGACCTCCAGGCATCACATTTGCTATCTAATCAGCAGGAAGGAGGAATAGCAACAGAATCCTGGCCCGTTCCTCCCCTCATCCCCAAGGATACTTCCTCTTCCAGTGTATGTAATCCACTCCTGCCTCGCTAGCCCAAACTTCGTCGTGGGACCACATCTAGTTGCAAAGGAAACGGCAAAATATAGTCTTTATTCTAAGATCTGGAAAAGGAGAGACCAGACATTAGGGAACAGTTAGTAATCTTGGCTGTATTCTCACACAGTTTAGGGTATTTCGTTCCACACTTTTTCTGTGCCTATGTAGAAATTGTTTAACCAAAAAGGAGATTATATTTTATGCACTCTTTTGTAACTTGGGTTTTTTTTCCTAAGATACGTTCACACGCTTTTTTCTGTATCACTCTATGGACTTCTGCAAACCATTTTTAGTATGATGATCCTTTTGCCAAGATGGACAGTTTATTTAACTAAACCCCAAGTGTGAGAATTTAAAATCAGATACTGAATTTAAATCTTGATGCCATATGTGAGATTTAGCTATTCCTATAGCATAAATGCTAGAGTGGATGGAGGAAAGGATTTGCTGGAGTCACTGTGCTTTTGGGGGTCTTCCAAACTCTGGCCTCTGTGGGGCTGCTTAGTGCAGGCTGTACAAAGGCCCTTTCTGTTGTTATTATTATTATTTTTTAAATTTATTTTTATTTGGAGGATAATTGCTTTACAGGGTTGTGTTGGTTTCTGCCATACACCAACGTGAATCAGGCCTAAGTATGCTTCTGTTGTTATTCACTCAGTCGTGTCGATTCTATGCGACCCCATGGACTGCAGCACACCAGGCCTCCTTGTCCGTCACCAACTCCCAGAGCTTGAACAAACTCATGCCCATCGAGTCAGTGATACCATCCAGTCATCTCATCCTCTGTCGTCTCCTTCTCCTCCTGCCCTCAATCTTTCCCGGCATCAGGGTCTTTTCCAATGAATCAGTTCTTTGCATCAGTTGACCCAAGTTTTGGAGCTTCAGCTTCAGCATCAGTCCTTCTAATGAATATTCAGGACTGATTTCCTTTAGGATGGACTGGTTGGCTCTCCTTGCAGTCCAAGGGACTCTCAAGAGTCTTCTCCAACACCACAGTTGAAAAGCATCAATTCTTCAGTGCTCAGCTTTCTTTAGGGTCCAGCTCTCACATCCGTACATGACCACTGGAAAAACCATAGCCTTGACTAGATGGTTATTTGTCGGCAAAGTGATTTCTCTGCTTTTTAATATGCTGTCTAGTTTAGTCACAGCTTTTCTTCCAAGGAGCAAGTGTCATTTAATAAAGTAAAATACTGTCGCTAGTATTACTTTATTACTATTACTTGGTAATAAAGTAAAATGCTGTTGTTAGTATTTACTACTTGATTACTGTTACTTGGGTTCATGGCTGTTGTGTGACACTCTGCTTTCCTGGACCCTGGACCACCCAGATCACCTGGGGACTTGGGGTCCTCAGGGCACCCCCTTTCCTGTCTTTGCTATGGTCTGGGGGCTGCCGTTCCCCTGGGCCTCTCAGATTTCGCCGTATGTCTGGTGAGTTTACCCCAGTCAAGGCAGGGATGTCCTTGGGAGCAGGCGGGCCTCCTCCCCTTAGTGATCAAGTTGCCAGTGGCTGTCTCAGAGAGCATCTTTGAGGCCTCCTTCTCTCCTTTTTCATCTCCAGGGAGAGAATTTTCTTCCCAAGGCTGTGGCCATGGGTTCCAGGCAGATGACGGCTCCCCAGTAGCACCCCAGAGGGCAGCTGCTACTTGTCTGCTGCTTCTGTGGTTTGTCCTGTTCAGTTACTGAGTGCTGTTGTGTGTTGGAAATGGGTCGGAGACTCATCACCGGGCCAGACTGCCTGGGTTTGAGGCCCAGCTCTGCCACCTCCTAGCTGCGTGACTTTGGATGAGCTCTTTACTACTCTGGGCCTCAGTTCCCTCTTCTGTAAAATGGGCACAGTCATAGTAGGGCCGAACTAGCATTGTTTGAGGATGAGAAACACTTAGATCTAACACCTGTCATACAGTAAGGCTCAAAGGCGTAAGGCAGGGTAGCAATCGCAAAAGAATAGTAGATCCATCATTGTTATTATTATACTTTTCAATGCGGAACCTGTTCTGGGCCTCTTCTCAAGAACAGCGTGCCATCAAGCAGGTGACTGCTGTGGGACCCACGTGCCTCGGTTTCCTCATTTGTCTTTGTGGCCTGCTCTGCATGTGAGAGAGGGGCCTCAGACCCAGCGATGTGGGTGCTGGTGGCCGAGGTGGTGCGGGGGTGCACCCCAGGGATAAGAACCAAGGGGTATGGGCGGAGTGTGGACCGTGGGTGTTGCCGAGTGCATGGGTCGATTGGGCCAAAGGTGGAAAGTGCGATGTGGAGTGAGAAAAGCAAGTTGCTGAAAGCGCATCATTTATAGAAGTGTTGTAAACTCGAAAGCACATCATTTATAGAAGTGTTCTTTATGGCTTCTCAATTTGCACATGCCCTGTGAGTGGGCACAGGCCTGTGTGGGGGCGAGGAGCATGCGTCCAGGGCAATTCGGTGCCTTGCAGGATGGGCAGGCACCCAGGTAGCTTACCTCACTCCTTTCTTTCTGCATCTTCATTGAGGGCTTGATATTCACAAGGCATGTGGATAAAGTGCTCGGATCTCAGGTGCCCACGGATAAGGCTTTGAATATGCATTCGCCTGTGTAACTGCCCATCCCAATCCCACCCATGGCTCTCCCCTGGGTCCTTTCTTAGTCTACACCTCCTCTGGACTTGATGAATTTCGTTTAGAAAATAGTTTAAAGCAAATTTGTTGTTGTTCAGTTGCTCAGTCATGTCCAGCTCTTTGTGACCCCATGGACTGCAGCACGCCAGGCTTCCCTGTCCATCACCAAGTCCTGGAGTTTACTCAAACACATGTCCATTGAGTCGGTGATGCCATCAACCATCTCATCCTCTGTCGTCCCCTTCTCCTCCTGCCTTTGATCTTTCCCAGCATTGACATGGTTTGACACAATGCTGAGAAGATTTTCCAAAACTGGGTAGTGATGTGTTTGTGGGTGTTAAATTTTTCTTTAACCGTTCAGGGATCCTTGACATATTTCATCATCATCATCGTCATTAAAGAGAAGAGGAGGACTTGCCCAGAGGCAGGGACGCAACCTGGGCAGGGGTGCCGCATGGACATGGCATGGACAAAGACTCCCAGGCCAGGGTGGGTTGCAGTCGGCCCTGGGACTCCTGAGAGCGGGCTCGTCTCCAAGGGAGGTTTCCAAGATGAGAGATACTTTTGGCCAAGTGTTCCAAAACTGTCAAGATTTGGACACAAAGTCGCCCTGAAGAGTGCCTTTCCCCACCCCGCCCGCACAAAGGGCATCGGCACCCGCCTGGAAAAGCCAGGCGTGCCTTGGGCAGCACACGGGCCGGACTCAGAACCCCTGCCTGCCCGTTCTTTCTGGGCTGTGAGCCGCGATCATGCCCAGCACACCAGCCTGTTTGTGGCTCCTCTGTGGGTGGCCTGAGCCTCGCGTTGTCTCAGCACGATCGTGGTGGCCGTGCTCTTGTGGGCAAAGTGGGGCAGGAAGCCCCGATCTAGGCCAGCCGCAATGTGCTCCCAGCTTCCTGTTCTGTCCGATGTGCTGGCTAAGGCTGCCTTGTCCTCCCGCCCCATCTGGGGAGGCTGGAAGCTGGACTTCCCGGCAGCATCACAGGCCCTGGGAAAACATCCTCTGGGAACTCCTGTCTGCTGACCACCCCTCGACCCGTTGTCTTTTAAAAAGAAGGGTCCAAAAAATAAAAAAAATAAAAAAAATAAAAAGAAGGGTCATCAGTCTTCCACGTGGCCCGAGCTGCGGTTCCTGCTGTGTCAGGCACCGTGCCAGGCAGATTTTAGCCCTTCCTTTGATTCCTGAGGGATTATTGTGTGCCAGGAGCAGGTCTAGGCCCTGCGGGTCCAGCTGGGAAGATGACTGTCAAGGATCCTGCCCTTATGGAGCTCCCATTCACTTTATCCTAATACATTCTGAAAGCCGGGATGGTATGACTATGATCTGCATATCTGGGAAGAGTAAAGTGAGATGCGGGCTTCCCAGGTGGCGCTGGTAGTAAAGAACCCCCCGCCAATGCAGGAGCCGTAAGAGATGCACGTTCTATCCCTGGATGGGGAAGGTCCCCCGGAGGAGGGAATGGCCACTCACTCCAGTATTCACACCTAAAGAATCCCGTTGACAGAGGAGCCTGGTGGGTTATGGTCCATAAGTTTGCAAAGAGTCGGATACAACTGAGGTGACTTAACACACACACATGCACACACGCACGCATGCAAACAGACTCAGAGAAACCAGTGCACTTTCCTGAGGTCACATAGCAGGAAGGAGGAGGAATGCCGTTTAAAGCCGAATCATTGGTTTCCAAGCCTGACCTTTGTTCTTGGATTGGGGTAAAGGTTTCATCCCAACCATGCTCCCTTATTTTTGCCTTTCCTCTAGGAGCTGGTGTAGATTACTTGATCTCAGTCTTTTTGTCTGATAAATGGGCTCTTAATAAAGTGTCTCTCTACAGTGCAGGAGACCTGGGTTCGATCCCTGGGTTGGGAAGTTCCCCTGGAGAAGGAAATGACAACCCACTCCGGTACTCTTGCCTGGAGAATCCCATGGACGGAGGAGCCTGGTAGGCTACAGTCCATGGGATCGCAAAGAGTCGGACATGACTGAGTGACTTCACTTTCNCCCTGGAGAAGGAAATGACAACCCACTCCGGTACTCTTGCCTGGAGAATCCCATGGACGGAGGAGCCTGGTAGGCTACAGTCCATGGGATCGCAAAGAGTCGGACATGACTGAGTGACTTCACTTTCACTTTGGACTTCCCGGGTGGCTCAGATGTTAAAGTGTCTGCCTACAATGTGGGAGACCCAGGTTCAATTCCTGGGTTGGGAAGATCCTTTGGAGAAGGAAATGGCAAGCCACTCCAGTACTCTTGTCTGGAAAATCCCATGGATGGAGGAGCATGGTAGGCTACAGTCTACAGGGTCACAAAGAGTCGGTTAGGACTGAGCGACTTCACTAATGCAAGATGAGAAGGTGATAAGTGCATGAAGACAAGGTGGGGATCCTGGAGGAGGTGACATTTGAGCTAAGGAGTGATGAAGGAGAAGGAGCTGGTCCAGAACAGATGGGAGAACATATCCTGCCCCTAGGAGCAGCATGTGCAAAGGTCCTGAGGCAGGGGCGTGCCTGGCAGGTGGAAGGAATAGAGAGATTAAAGATGTGGCTGAAGACTATTGAGGTGTGAGGTGGGAACGGAGGGCTGGAAGGTGAGTTCAGAGAGATTAACTGGTGCATGGGGACCTTATGGGCTGTGGGAAGATGTGATTTTTTTTTTTTTAAGTGTATTGAGTAGCCATGGAAAGTTTTAAGCCATGGATTGATAGGACCTGATTCACATACTTAAAAGGATCCCTCAGGCTGTGTGTATGGTAAAAGGAACAGGGAGGAGGGGATTGCAGTCCAGGCAGAAGCTGATGGTGACTTGGGCCAGGCAGGTGACTGAGGATGTAGGGAGAAGTGGTCTGATTGAAAAAACACGTTGAAGGTGAAGCTGTGATAGCATTTGCTGATGGATGGAATGAAGTGTCAGAGAAAGAGGGGGTCGAGGATGACTGGGGGGCTTCGGTTGGAGATCCTGAATGACAGAGGTGCCATTTGTCAGGCTGGGAAGGGCTTGGTGCTGTGTGGGTTTGGAGGGAAGTTCAGGAACTAGGTTTGGGATGCGTTAAGTTTGAGATGGCTCTTGGACATCTGGCCTTCCCTGGTGGCTCAGATGGTAAAGAATCCAGTTGCCAATGTAGGAAACCTGAGTTCTATCCCTGGGTTGGGAAGATCCCCTGGAGGAGGGCATGGCGACCCACTCCAGTGTTCTTGCCTGGAAAATCTCAAGGGCAGAGGAGCCTGATGGGCTACATACAGTCCATGAGGGTCACACAGGATTGGACACGACTGAGCGACTGACGCTGACCCAGATGTCTAGGTGGAGTTGTCTAGTTGTCAGGATTCCAGCTGAGTCCACGCGGTGGATGTACAACTTTGAGCTGCAGGGACTGGTCGCGAATGCATCACAGTGAGTGTGGACAGGGCAGCAAGGCCGCCTTGCTGTTCCCAACTTTCCTCTCTGAGACCTGCCCTGTGGAGCGCCAGTGAGCCTCTTCCTGGGAGAGCAGAGTCCGCAGGCGCCCAGGCTGCTGTGGCATCCGCGGATGTCCTTTTGGGTGACGGGAGAGGGTCTGATACCTCAGAGGTTTCCCCTGTCTTCCACCCACATGCGGTGATGAGGGTGACCAGCAGGCCACCGTGCTGCCTCCTGATCTGTGGACTGTGAAGTTGTCTTCACAGGGGGCTCCCTGTGGCTGTTGCCAGGTCAGCCTGGGGCAAGTCCTGGGGTCAGGGCAAACCTCAGTCTCCCTCAGGGGCTGGCTTTCATCCCCCACCCCCCAAGTCCATTCCCCTGACTTCTCAGCGGCACGTCCGTCCCACCCANGACTGTGAAGTTGTCTTCACAGGGGGCTCCCTGTGGCTGTTGCCAGGTCAGCCTGGGGCAAGTCCTGGGGTCAGGGCAAACCTCAGTCTCCCTCAGGGGCTGGCTTTCATCCCCCACCCCCCAAGTCCATTCCCCTGACTTCTCAGCGGCACGTCCGTCCCACCCAACCAGGGCCAGGCCACTGTCATTGCTCATCAGCGTGGCTGCACCCCTCCACTCCCGTCCCCAGCTTTCACGCTCAACCCCTGAAACCTACTTCCTTGCAAAAACAGATGGCTCTTCTGCCACCATTTAAAAGCTGGGAGGGACTTCTCTGGTGATCTAGCAATTAGGACTGTGCTTCCTCTGCAGGGGCATGAGTTTGATCCCTGGTCAGGGAACTGATATCCCATATGCTGTACAGCATGGCCAGAAAGCAAAACAACAACAAAAATCCCAAACGCTTTAAAAATAATAATAATAATAAAAGCTTTTTAAAAAATCCTAATTTCTGGCTTCTCTTGGGGAAAAAAAGGTACCTCCTCCAGAACGTCTGGCGATCCTGGGCCTGCTGCTTTCCCACGTGGCCGCACTTCGAGGGGGCGAACGGCCACCCCCCTGCAGTGGTCGTGTGCTCACCTGTTCCCCACGACCACACCTGCCAGGCCCTGCCTTTACTGTCTGACGTCACAGAAGGGGGAAATGATTTCTCTGTTCCAAGTCCTTGAAAAAAGTGGCAGAATGACTGAGGTTCATCCACGCAGTAACATCCTGGGCAGCCATAAAAGGAGAATGAGGATGTTGCCTGGGTTATAATATGGAGGGGTCTTTAAGCTACGCTCAGTGGACAAAGGAGGTCCAGGGCATGCTGTGTATGCTGCTATCTTTGGGTGTGAATAAAGGGGAAAACAGGAATATACATGTGTGTGTGTGCATAAATTTATATGTGTGTTTATTCTTTCCTAGCTTTATCGGGATAAATTTGTATGTGTGTTTATTCTTTCCTAGCTTTATCGGGGTATAATTGACATGTAACTGTGTAAAGTTAAGGTGTACCGCCTGCTTCAGTACATTTGTATATTGCAAAATGATTGCCATCATAGTGCCGCTTTAAGTATATAATACAGTATTATTGCCTGTAATTGCTTTTCTGTACACTAGAACCCCAGAATTTAGTTTTCTAATAACAGAAACTTGGCACTTCTTGACCAACATGTGTATGTTTCTTTGGAAGTTTTCACACGGCATAGGAGCTGTGATTCCTGTGGGGGAGAGAGGGACTAGATGGATGGGGGCTGGGGTGTCAGAAACCCACTTTTCCAATTTGACTATATATATATATATTATTTTTTTTAAATTAACAAATTAAAAAAATTTGGGGGATTTGGGATCTTCATTCCCCAACCAAGGGTTGAACCCACATCCCCTGCAGTGGGGGCATGGAGTCCTAATCACTGGTTTACCGGGGAAGTTCCTATAGTTTTGACTTTTGAGCCTTGCGAATGGTTACTATTTAGAAGTTAAGTTTTTAAACAAGAAAAGTAATGGGAAAACGAATTGCACTCCACGAGGGTCCCCTGGGCGATGATGCAGGCGTGAGCACAGGGCTTGTGCTGGTCTCCACAGAGCCTGGCCAGGTAGGTGCTCCATAAAGACGTATTGGCTGAGTGGCTGGCTGAGTAGGTTTTTGCTTCTTTCCTGCCTGTGTTCAGGGCCTCGCTGGCACTTGAACTCATGACCTTCCTTTTGTGCTGCCTCCAGGGGACTGCCAGCGTGGAAGCTCACCTCTCCCTGCTTCTCTCTTCCAGGCATTCCTGCATCGCATCCGGCAGAACGCGGCGGACTCGGTGGAGAAGGGCCTGACAGAGGAGAATGTCAAGGTAGGGGCCAGGGGCCCCTGCCCTCCCTGCTGTTTCTGCTGCTCTGCGCAGATGCTACCCACTGGGTGATGCTTGGAGGGGGCGCAGGGTTGGGGGTGGGTGCAGCCATCCCGCGGGCAGCTGGCTCTGCCCTCCCCACCGCTTGCTCCCTGTGGCCCCTGGAGACCCCTGGGTCCTGTGAGTGGACTGTGCTGGGGGTCTGTGAGGAGGACTTTGCCTCAGGCCCCCACTCCCAGCTCCGGACTTTTCTCCCCTTGCTCAGTACAACCATCCTGTCTCCCAGCCTCCTTGCACGGGGGCACCTGGCTTGGTGCCGGTGGAAAATCCCTTCCCAAGCGCCCCTGGGAGCCTGGCACCTCCAGCTGCCTTCCTGGCAGCCTGGGCCCCTGCCCTGCACTGGGCGTTGGGTGCGAGGCAGAGCGGATGAGTAACTGGGTCCTGGCTTCATCTTGGCTGTGGCTCTGGGGAGTTTCGGGAGGAAGTCAATAGGCCTTCTGTGTGCTCAGTACGGGCCCCAGAGGTCCCCGGGCCTGGCTTTCCAGTGTGATCTCACTCTCTGAGAAGCCGCCTCCAGCCCTTTGGGGATCTGGGGTCCCGGTGCCTAGAGAGAGGGGGAGCTGGGGCAGGGTGGGAGTCAGCTGTGCCCAGCATGCACAGCTCATAAAGGGCTTGGTCACGCCGGACATCCCGCTCCATACGTCCAAGGTTGATAGCCTCCTTGTACATTGCACACTGATAATTCTGAGTCAAGTATTTTGGATAAGAAAGCTGAGACTCAGAGATGTAAAGAGACCTACGCAGGGTCAGTGCGTGGCTGGTTCCTGGTAGAGCTGGCATTGAACCTTCTATGCATTCATTCAGAAAGCAAATATTTACTGAGTCCCTACTGTTCATTAGCCTATTTATTACAGTCTGTTTATTTATTGGCTTCCCTGGTGGCTCAGTGGGTAAAGAATCCACTTGCAATGCAGGAGGCGCAGGAAACTCAGGTTCAATCCGTGGGTCCCTGGAGGAGGACATGGCTACCCACTCCTATATTCTTGCCTGGAGAGTCCTATGGACTGAGGAACCTGGCGGGTAGGACACGACTGAAATGACTGAGCACATTTACTTATTACATCTTAACAGTATGCATTATAGTTAAGAATTGTAATTTATTGTGGTTTGAAAAAAATCACCTTTTTTATGAGGTATAATTCATATAAAGCAAAGGGTCCAGTCCTAAATGCAGCTCCTCAGTACATGCCTCCTCCCCAAAGACGAGCACTGACTTCTGGTGGCGTTGGTTGCCTCTGCCTTTTCTTGAACCGTGTATAAAGATGGTCCCTCTGTGGTGCCTGGCGTCTTTTGCTCAGTTATGTCTGTGAGCCTTGCCCTTGTTTGGTGTAGCTGGGAGTCACTGCTGGTCATTGCTGTGTAGTAATCCATAGTACGGATGCACCACTGTTGACTCATTCATTCTCCTTTCGGTGGCTATGTGTGCCATTTCCAGTTTTTGGCTGTGATGACTGTTCTCATCTGTCTCTGGGGGGACACAGGCTCTCATTTTTTTGGGGTGTATGCTCAGGAGACAGATAAACTTATTTTGAAATTCTGCAACCATTCCTTGATGTGAGTGTAAGAATAGGATGTATCCTAGGGGTCTTTAAGCACATTCAACCATGTGAGCTGGACAGAACAAGAAAGAGAAAAGTAACCCAGCAGTGCGGGTGATTCTTCCAGCTACTTTGTGTGAGTAGTGTCTCCCAGGATAAGGGCGAGGAGGAAGAGGGTCTCTGGCCCTCTGGGACTTCGGCTTTGATGCGTGGTCTCGCTGGCCCTCGCTGCCCACCTTCAGGCCTCTACAGACTGCTGCCTTTGCAGGGTCTATGGGGTTGGTCCTCATTCCTCAGGACCTTGCCTCCAGTGTGACCTTTTCAGAGCAGCTGTCCTTGGCCTCTTTGTTTAAACGTGCAAACGCTTCCTCCTGCTGCACCCTGGGATTCCCTTCCTGATTTACTGTTCGTCCTGAGTACTTCTTGTCACCTGGAAAACTGCAGTTATTTATTGGCTGTCTGTTCCCTCCCAGCTGAATGTCAGCTGCATGGAGGCAGGTAGGGGGCTGTTCTCTGTGTGCCCAGGGCCTGGCATGCAGCAGGGGCTCAGTTAGTCCTCGCTGAAGGAATGACTGTGTAAGAAACCCTAGAAGGAGCTGTAAGCTGCAGTGACTGGTGACCCGGGTTGCTGGCTGCTGCAGGTGGCAAGTAGGGGAAGAGGGACTCTGCGTTGTATTTATTGGGGTGCTCAGAAGGAACTTTTTGTTCCTATAATATTTTGATTTTTGAACCTTGTGAATGCCTTCTTCAAAATTAAATGAAAAAATGCACCTATTAAAAAAAAAAAAAGCAGAAGAAGGAATTTCACAGGGTCTAGAGTTCAAAGGGTCTAGAGTCAGTGGAAATTCTCCCTTGGTTGTTCTTAGAGGCCTTGATGGTTCCCAGTTGGTGTTATTGTCCAGGGGTCTCTGCTTCTGCCAGTGCAGAGCAGAGTGGCCTTTGTGTGTGTGTTACCTTACACAGATGGATCCATACTGGAATTCCGAGTGGTGCCCTGATTCCCCCCACCCCCAGCCCCCACTTGACAGTATATAATCAAGGATCATTCCAGGGCTCCAGATCTGTATATACAAGCCTGCAGGTTCTTTTCACAGGCTCAGAATATTGCAGAATATGGGATGTATTTAAATATAACCAGTCCAGGTTGTTTAACTATTTCACAAGTCCGCTTCTATGCATGCTTATGTTTCCTCTGGTCTTCTGCTACTGCAAATAAAGCTGCCGTATATGGTCTTGGCCATCCACCCTCAACCTTGGTGCAATGAACGTGTTGGGCTGGACCATTCTTTGCCATTGAGGGGGCTGTTCTGTGTCTGTCTCGTAGAATGTTCAGCTGCATCTCTGACCTCTACCTTTCAGACACTAGGAGCGTCCTGATTTGTTACAGCTGAGTTTGTCACAATTGAAAATGCCCCCATACATTGGCAAATGTCCCCTGGGAGGCAAAGCTGTCTCTGCTTTGAATTGACTGATCAAAAGGTTCAATTCTAACATACGGACTTGCCGGGCCAGACTGTGCATTTCAAACTTTATAGGTTCTTCTGGGGGAAACAAACACTCTTGTGTGGTCTGTGAGGGTTTAAACAGCATTTTGATCTTCCTTCCCTGTAGTATTTTCTTTTATCACATTATTTTAATTGGTGTCTGGAACTACCTTCACCATTTAAAAAAATCAGTCCTATGGCTGGACATACCAGGTACGTGTCTTAGACTGTGATGAATGTCACAGTATATGATCTTCCGCACGCCGAGCGTAAAGTTCACGTCTGTCTGCTGCTTCGCTGGACTGCATGACCTCGGGAAAGTTAATAGTTTTCTCTGAGACTCCGTTCTTCATCTGTGAACTGGGGATGAGAACCGTTCCTGCCTCATGGGGTTATACTGAGGATTAGATACCATAAGTGCACATGAAGTTCTTAGCGCGGGATTAGGCGTTGGTCCTGCATGGTGAATGTTGGCAGTATTTTTGTTATTATCGTGGTTTCTGTGAGCNTGGGGATGAGAACCGTTCCTGCTTCATGGGGTTATACTGAGGATTAGATACCATAAGTGCACATGAAGTTCTTAGCGTGGGATTAGGCGTTGGTCCTGCATGGTGAATGTTGGCAGTATTTTTGTTATTATCGTGGTTTCTGTGAGCCCGTTTCCCTGTGCCCTCCTCGCCTGCACTGGGGGGTTATGTATTTTTTAAGGCTTCATTTTGCTGTCCCTCTGAGCCTGGATTGACGCTGTCCCCTCGTGTTCCCCTCACAGATCCTGTTCTCGAACATTGAAGACATCCTGGAGGTTCATAAGGATTTCCTGGAGGCCCTGGAGTTTTGCTTACATCCGGAGCCTCAGTCTCAGCATGAACTTGGGAATGTGTTCTTAAAATTCGTGAGTACCGTGCCCCAGCCCCTGTCGGAGCCTGTAGCTTTTAGGGAATAGGCTTCTCCCTGGGTCTCCTTGACCAGTTTCACTTGCAGGCCTGTTTGGGTGATGGAGAGGCCAGTGGGCAGACGGGCCCAACCTCTGTCCCCGCAACAGCAGGCAGAGTGTCGAACCCAGCGGACCACGGGGCTTATCAGCTGGCTCCCCTCTCTTCGGTGTCACCTGGAGTGTGGTTCCCCCTTCCCTCAGAGCTCTTGGCTGAATGACTGCATTCTGGGGTTCCTGTGGCCTCCTGGCTTGGCGGGGCCCCAGGGTGGACTTGGGTCAGACACCCCGGCGTTTGAGTCCCGGCCAGGCCACCCGCTGGCCGGTGAGGGTGTCTGACCCCTGGGTGCCCACTGTGACCACCAGACAGGGAGGCTGCGTCTGGTTGTCATGATCACTATCTTCCCAAGTCACTTAGAACTGTGACGGGGAGGGGCGGCTGGAGGAAGGGGATGGAGCCTAGCCCGCAGGAGGCACCTGCTTTTCCACACCTGCTCGTCCTGTGCCGCCCAGGACCCTCCCCGCCGGGAGGAAACCCGCCCTGGACTCGTGAGCAGAGGCCTGGGCCAAACTCCTCTGCTCCCCTAGCCTCAGTTTCCTCCTCTGACAAGTAGGGATAATGATGCCTCCTTGGGTCGATGGAAAGACTCAAAGAGGTAAAAGGATCAAATGTGTAGCCTCGGGCAGCGGTTCTCAACCAGGGGGTGATTTGCCCCCAGGGGACATTTGGCCACATCTGGGGACACTTCTGGTTGTCCGAGCTCGGGGAGGGGGGGCATACCACTGGCTTCTAGTGCGGGGAGGCCAGCCATGCTGCCGATTAGCCCATAACCCACAGGACGGTCCCCACAACAGAGGCTTATCTCGCCTCAAGTGTCAGCAGAAATGAGATGAGAGACTGTGGCTTGGAGCAGGGACTTAGTCCATGTCGGTGCTTACTTCCGTTGTCACTGGCATCGTCACTAACTCCCTTCTCCAGGGTGTCACATCCGGGTGGTCCGAGACGAGGAGGGCAGAGCCGGGCTGCTCATGGAGGACGTTAGCCTCTGCAGGTTGTTGTAACTTGTCTGTGCCTCAATGTCCTCACCTGTAGAATGGGTATAAAACTAGACCTGACCCGTGATGTTGTTGAGGATCAGGTTTGCTAACATAAGGGAGGAGAGGGCTCAGAACAGCACACCAGGAAGTGCTCACAGTGCTGGATATCAGCTGTCCACGTGGCCACCTTTCCTCAGTGTTTGAAACAGGATGAACGTGAGAGAGTGACGGGGCACAGGTGAGCCGGGCACTCGGAGGGCGAGGAGCAGGGCAGGGACGTGATCTGCTCTTGGGGCTGCTGCAAGGGAGAGGCCTGGAGGGGCGGGGGAGGCGGGGAGACCAGGAGGAGGTCACTGCACGTGTGAGACGCTGGTGCCCTTGGGCAGGGTGGCATCCATACGGGTGGCGAGAGGGGCAAGCGGCAGTACTGGTTCAGGACACATATCTTGTTTATTTATTTTTTTATCTTTTTTTTTTTTGGCTGCTCCTAGTTCCTTGACCAGGGATGGAACCCAGGTCTCAGCAGTGAATGCACAGAATCCTAAACACTGGACTGCCTGGAAACTCCCCAGGACACGTACCTTGAATAGGAAAATAAAAAGGATGGGGGGCAGCCTTCCATTTAGGTTCAGAGGAAGGAGTGAACCCCCAATGCTCCGGAGCCAGACTGCTTCGGTTTGATTCCCTGTTCTACCACGGAAAAGCTGCGTGGCTTTGGGCAAGTCACTTCACCTCTCTAGACCTCAGTCTCTGACTCTGTAAAATGGGAGTGATGATAGTACCTGCTGTGGGCTACCGTCATGAGGGTGAAATGAGTTAATTTGAGTGAAGCACTGAAATCTGGCCTGGTGTGAGTGTCAGCTGTGGGCGTTATTCCAGTTGAGGGACCAGGAAAGGCTTCGGGAGGCGGTGACATTGTTGGGACGGCCTGTGAAGGGATGGCATCTGAGCTGGAAGTGGAACAGTCCATACTTGAGCTGAGGGCAGGGAAAGGGTCCTCAAGGTGCATTATCCAGCTTGCCACTAACCCCAGGCTCCTTGGGTCCCCCGACTTCTCTGCCTGAGCTACAGAGGTGTGGTAAGCAGGTTTAACGGACAAGCCAGAGAGGTCTCTGGATCGTGAGTCCCCTCTGGGGCTCATTTGCTCAGAGATGCGGGGATGGCTGGAGGCAGGAAGGTGGGGAGTTTGGAGCCCAGGACGCAGCCCTCTCCTCCGTGCCCTCCCGTGGGCAGCCTGCAGCCCTCCTCCCGTGGCCTCAGCGAACTGGATGATCGTGGCGGCAGTGTTTATCTTCAGAACCTTGACGTGTTGGCAGTGGACGTTCAGGCCTTTGTGGGGAGCCAGACAAACTTATTTAAGAGGGAAATTTGCATCGTAACTGGATTTGGAAAGTGAGTGTCTCTTGCTATTAAAAATGAATGCTGCAGAAGCCAAGCTGTGTTACAGCATTCCTCCCAGAAACTTCTGCCCACCTGCGTCTCTGGGCTGATGCCTGCTCAGGTGAACAGTTGGAGAAGGAGATGGCAACCCACTCCAGTGTTCTTGCCTGGAAAATCCCAGGGACAGAGGAGCCTGGTGGGCTGCTGTCTNCCCACCTGCGTCTCTGGGCTGATGCCTGCTCAGGTGAACAGTTGGAGAAGGAGATGGCAACCCACTCCAGTGTTCTTGCCTGGAAAATCCCAGGGACAGAGGAGCCTGGTGGGCTGCTGTCTATGGGTTGCATAGAGTCGGACACGACTGAAGCTTTTTACTTAGCAGCTGCAGCAGGTGAACAGCATCAGACTGGCTTTGGTGCCCACCACAGCTTGCTGAGACCCTCCCTTGAGGTTACTGAAATAGCTGAAAGCGGAGTCCGCTTTCTCAGTCAGTGGGTGACTCGGAGTTTTTAACTTAAACTCATCTTTTTCATTAAAATGTTGCAGTCGTCACCCTGTGTCCCCCATGCTCACGGAGGATGCCGCTGAATTCTTTTCAAAAGGGGCCACTACTGTAGGCTGGGTTTCTGGAAGCCCGAGGCCTGTGGGCTGGTGGCCTTGTTGGAAGCAGTTCAAGAGGAAGGTTGCAGTCTCCACTTGGCCTGACCCCAGGCTGGGGGAATGCTGGAGCTGGGGGTGCCTCTTCCTTCAGGTCACCCCAAATTGCCATGAGGGAATGGGGCTTCTGCACCCCTGTTGGATGGGGGCCATCCTGGGGAGTGGGTGGACAGCCTCAGGCAGGCCAGGTGGCTGTCTCAGACTGAGGATGGTCCTCGGGGAGGGATACACGGATGGGGCACGCCCACCACCGCATCCCTGAGAGCCACAAAGGGAGGGAGTGGCCAGGCCAGCAGTACCGCACCAGGGTAGTGGGGTGGCTATTGGGAACCGAGCTCTGCGGTCAAGGAAGGGGCATCTCAGACCCCGTGAGGGGCCCTGGCTTACAGACCAGCCCACCCCTGCTGCCCAGTCAGTGGATGGCGGGAAACTCCATCACCCCCTCACCCCTAGGCCCAACCCCTGGCTACTGAGATGATCACAAACTAGCATTCAGTCAACTTTCTCTGTCCCAGGTATTGTTCTGAGTGCTTTATGTGTATTAATTCATTACAACATCACAACAACCTTTAACCGTGGGTGCTATTGTTATACCCACTTTACAGGTGCAGAACCTGAGGCCCAGAGAGGCTTAAGTCAGTATGCAAGCTTACCCAGCCAGTAAGTGTTGGAGCTGGGATTTGAGCCAAAATCGTCTGATTCTGAGTCTTGTGTTTTTCACCGTTCTACATGATAAAGTCTCTTAGTAGTATCATTAAGCACCTACTGTGCGCCCACCACTGTTCTTGGCCCTGAAGTTGGTGCCCTAAATAAGACAGACTTGCCTTTTGCTGCCACGAGGCTCTTAGGCCGAAGTCGTGGAGGGTCCATCAGTTGAGAGAGGATGTCACTGCAGATGGGGACGTGATTTGTGAAGAATACACAATAACCTGTGTAAGGAGTAACTCTCCTTGAGGTTGTATGAAAGTTGAAAGTCAGGAATAGGGTTGCTAGATGCTAGATTGGGCAAATAAAAACACCTCGGATGGGTGAGATAAATTTGGATTTCAGGTAAATAGCAAATTATATTTTAATGTAAGTATGCTTCATATGGGCTTCCCAGGTAGCTCAGTGGTAAAGAATCTGCCTGCTAATGCAGGAGATGTGGCTTTGATCCCTGGGTTGGGAAGATCCCCTGGAGAAGGAAATGGCAACCCAAGCCATTATCCTTGCCTGGAAAATCCCATGGACAGAGGAGCCTGGTGGGCTACAGTCCATGGGGTTGCAAAGAATTGCACACGACTGAGCAACTGAGCACGCCTGCAGAACGTGTTTCATACAGTGTTTGGTACATACTTATCCTAGAACATGATTCATGGTTTATCTGAGGGCACTCAGCTCAGTGTCTTGTGTTTTATCTGGCCATCCTGGTCAGGGAAGGCCTCTGTGAGGTGGTGAAGTGGGAGATCTTGGGGGAGGATATCCCACATGGAGAGGAAGCCCCCAGAGGACTGGGGGCCTTGGCTGGAGCAGGCTTGGTCCACAGCGGGCAGGCAGGGAGGCCAGCATGAGTGAGTGATGGAGGCAGACCAGGGGTGTCATGGGCAGGGGATGGCAATCCTGCAGGGACTGAACTCTAAGAGTTGGAGGGTTTAGCAGGATGTGGTGTGGTCAGCTCTGTGGACAGGCGGATGATCAGTTGGGGAAAGTGACCTGAATATCATACTCCTCTTCCCAACAGAGGTGTCTGTACAGCCGGCTCCTTCCCTTCTCCGAGTC
>SJYV01049314.1:0-11639 GCA_006410875.1 Neotragus pygmaeus | reverse complement strand
GTTGCTAGTGGTAAAGAACCCGCCTGCCAGTGCAGGAGGCAAAATGAGACTTGGGTTCAATCCCTGGGTCAGAAGATCCCCCAGAGGAGTGCATGGCCTCTCATTCCAACCTTCTAGCCTGGAGAATCTACGTGGACGAGGAGCTTGGCGGGCCCCAGTCCATAGGGTCATACAGAGCCAGACAGGCCTGAAGTGACTCAGCAGGCATCACCAGAATCACTCTGTAGCACAGCCAGGCATTTCGTCTTTAAGCTGGTCGTCTCCCTATCCCTCTTCACAAGTCTGACTGCCATATTCCCCTGTTTTGCACCGGAGGAAACTTACCCGGAAAATAATCGTTGTGAGATAAGATATACAGATCGTGGCCTGCCTGCGCCTCTTCAAATACCTCTCTATAGGGTTTTGATGGGTTCACCGTGTCTCCAGCGGACATTTCTGAAGAAAGAAGGAACGAAATCAGTGTTAAGATCCTTTTCATCTCTTTGTTACATTTAAATTGACGAGAGCAAATTAACACCAGGTGTGCTGACTCCACAGGCTACAGGAAGCACACACCGAGGCTGACCGCCGAGACAGGAGCGCCCCAGGCTGTGGTCTCAGGGCCCCCGCTTGGATAGGCTCCCTCCCCAGCGTGCTGAAGAACATTAACCACTTAGGTCGTCCTGAGCCACATGCCAAGCCCAATTAATTTCCCAGTTTTGAGAATCTCAGGATAATTTTTAATTTAGCTTGCTCCAGACTTCCAAGATGATCTTAGGCAACTTTGAATCACAAATCAGCTTCATAAGCCCTGGTGTCCTATGTGGATGCCTTGATGCAAATTTTGGCAGCTATAGACTACAGCACACATCCTGAATCTGTAGCTGTGAATATTCGTCTTTGAACTGGCCTAAGGTGTCAGGGAAATCACTGGCATCGGGAAGAAACTCTTCTTCCTTCTGGCCCCAAACCGAGAGCTAGAAGGTCTGTGTTGGATAGCTGCTTTCCCAGGACTGGTAGTTCCTGGCCTTATATACAGCGAGTTATTTTGTCTNCTTTGAACTGGCCTAAGGTGTCAGGGAAATCACTGGCATCGGGAAGAAACTCTTCTTCCTTCTGGCCCCAAACCGAGAGCTAGAAGGTCTGTGTTGGATAGCTGCTTTCCCAGGACTGGTAGTTCCTGGCCTTATATACAGCGAGTTATTTTGTCTTTATTGTTTCCTGTAATGATTTTTAAATATAATTCCATTTGCAGTTTTCTTTGTACCTAACAACATACATTGAGGTGTTTTCTTTCTTTTGGACTGTATGCCAAGAACTGGGGTCTGTAAACAAACCGTTAAGAATATTGGAAGGTGGTCCTGCTCAGAATAATCCTGTAAGGCAGTACTTCTCTTTAGGAACCATTACACCTGTTGATACACATACACGTGTTCTGGAGCATTCCTTTTACTACATATATAAATGAGTACTTTTCATATTAAATGAACTAATCTTAGACAGCAGTTGTGATATAACTACAGTAATTCTGTAATGTTCTATCTGAATACAATTTTTAATCCTATTTAAAAGGAAAAAAAGATATTTTACCTCTTCTAAAATACATTTTAAATATTTCAAATATTAACAAATTTTAACTTTATATGTGATACAATAAAGTACAACTGCAGATTTTGCCTTCCAAGACAAAGGCATAATTTATCTCCAGAACAGATACTACTATGTGAACGAAAAAACACCCTAATGGACCTTTTGGTAAGAAAGATAAGGTTCTTGGAGCAGAGCCTCAGCGGATGCAGAAAGACAAAGAGAGAGGCACCTCTCTCAGCAGGATGATAAAAGTATGCCAGAGTTTGAGGCCCCCTGTACTGATATCTGGAGGGGAGGGTAAGGGACCTCAAAAGGCCGAGAGTGAGAAGGTTTGCAGGACAGTACCCCGGGGGCAGGAGGCAGGGAGGCTGCGGAGAGACAGCCTCTGACTGACGGTGAGTCTCGTGTCAGTGGAAATACACGCGCCGCCCCCCCTCCAGCTGAGAGAGGAGTCTGCCCCGACGCTGCCTGTTCGCTTAGTAAGCAGGTACAATCGTGGACCGGTATGAATGAGCATTGTACGCAGCATTCACCAAACTTATCTGTTCCGCGGTCTATTGTATGAAACCGAGTTTCACAAAGAGTTGAGAGTTATACGCAGACCTAGGGAACAGACGAGGGCGAGGGGTCTGGGGGAGGGAAGCACTGGGAGTTCCGGGTTAGCAGATGCGAGCTGCTACAGCAGGATAGATAAGGAACGAAGCCCCGTTGCATCGCGGCGGCAGCGGCTGCTAAGTCGCGTCAGTCTCAGGCAGCTATATGCAATCTCCTGGGATAAACCACAGTGCGAAAGACTACAAAAACGAATGTATATACATGCGTAACAGAATCAGTTTGCTGTACGGCAGGAATCCACAGAACATGTGTACATCAACTGTTCTTCAATTTAAAAAGAAATTTTTTAAAGAGTTGAGAGTTACGAGCATGTCAGAGGCCTTGGTGGAAATAAAACCCATCAGTAGGTTCCCCGGGGGGAAGGATGGCAGCCCTCACAGCTGGTCCCAGCATCGGCATTCCTGGGTCTGTTTCCTGCATCTGCACCGTCTCTGCTCTGCGCCCTGAACCTCTTCTCCAAACCCTGAACTCACTGCCTGAAAACACGGCCTTGACGCACTCGAAGGCCTCTGGGCCTCAGTAACTTTCTTGCTATGAGCCTGTCTTTCATTCCTGACATCATCTGCACCAGCACTAAATAAACCCCAACAGGATACCGAATCCCATTTTCTAAGAAAACATTTTATCACTCCCTCCCGCCCCTTATTTTCACTACCTCTGACGATTGCCATCCCAAATGTCGTATTGAGTATGTCCAGGCCTTTAGGCAATCCCGGTGTCTGATCATGAGATTTTCCTAACGGTGCCCGTCGATTGCTAAAATATACTGACTCCTTGTTCTCCTTCATTTTCTGTTGAAACGTTGTTATAGGCTGTGGGTTGATCAATACCTTTGCCTAAAGAAGTCATACAAAGCAAAGGTGTAATTACCGAAAAAGAAAGAAAGAAATCTGAACATTGAAACTCAAGAGTCAGGGAGAAGAGAATAGGACAGGGGAAAAGCATTTCGTGCTTGTTGCCTTGGCTCACCTTCAAACCCACCATCGGACTGGGACTCTGCAGCTTAGACGTGTCAAAACGTGACTTTTCACTGAGGCTAAAGTGTTTACGAGGGCAGCTCCCTGGTTCCGCGCAGCTCGAATATTCCAGAGGAGTGGGAATGACGAGCGCAAGGGCCACGAGAGCCCGACAGGCTCCCTGCAGGCGCAAGAGCCGGCCTTCTGCCCCGGGACTGCCCTTTCAGTCCCGAGCAGACAACACGGAGACCCCGCGTGCACAGCTCACGCCCCAGCGCGCTTGCATCTGCCGCAGCCTCTGTCCTCGCCAGGCGTTACCGAACCTTGGCAGCACCTCTCCATCATGAAAGCGCAAGCGTTCCAGCGCAGCCGTGTGCGACTCTGGACTGGGGTTCTCCAGGCCAACACTGGAGTGGGCAGCCTTTCCCTTCAGGGGATCGAACCCAGGGCTCCCACATTGCAGGCAGAATCTTTTACCCGCTGAGCCACCGGGGAAGCCGAGAATACTGGAGTGGGTAGCCCAGCCCTTCTCCAGGGCATCTTCCCGACCCAGGAATTGTTCGCCAGGGGATCTTCCTGACCCCAGAATCAACCAGGGCCTCCTGCATTGCAGGCGGATTCTCTACCAGCTGAGCTATCGGGGAAGCCCAGCCCTTTTTACCGTGGGAAAATGAAGTGCGGCCCAGCTTGTATCATCATCCAAGGAGACGATAGGCAGTCTGGGGCTTACGCCGTTGACTTTCCCGCACTCACTGTCTTGCCTACTGCTGCTTGGACTTTTTTCATTAAGAGCGGGAAGGGAGTTGGAAGTGATGATTTCACTAACACTTCATTTGTGCATTTTCCCCCTGGGAAGTGAATAACATACAGGGAAAAACAGAAAAGAAGTTACCGGTATCGAAATTTTTGATCTTATTCCGTGTGTCAAGGAAGGTGCGATTTGGGGATCATTTGCTCTGCCGTAAAATACTCTTTCGGCTCCAAGGGGTGGATATCTGAAGTTGAAAAATTTTTTCGCCTCAGGTGGGGTCATTAGCTGTCAACAGTGAGAGAAGAAAATAGAATCGAGTACAGTTGATTGATATCAGCAAGACTGATCTATACCAGTCAAGGAACCTCTTTCATTACATGAGTATAACAAGTACCCGGGGAGCTCCAGCACCCAATAATAAACATCTCGAAAGTTGTTTAGTGGAAATAAACAACATATTTTTAAAGTTATATTTAGCTGCAGTAGCGTGGATAGACCTAGAGATTATCACACTGAGTAAGTCAGAGAAAGACAGATATCATGATATGCCTTATAGCTGAAATCTAGAAAAATGAAAAAACGAACTTACCTACAAAGCAGAAATAGAGGCACAGATGTAGAATTAAGGTTACCAAAGGGGAAAGGAGGTGGAGGATAGATTAGAAGCTTGGGATTAACATACACACACTGCTCTATATAAAACAGGTAAACAGTAAGACCCCACTGTATAGCACGGGGAACTCCACTTTCATGGGAAAAGAACCTAAGAGAGAGTGGATATAGGTGTATATATATATATAAATGATTCACGTTGCTGTATTCCTGAAACTAACAGAACACCATAAACATCATAAATCAGCTATACTCCAATAAAAATAAGTCATATTTAGAAAACAACCAGGAAGGATTTAGGTTAGGAAGAATACCAGAAAAGACTATTTCCAATCTAAATAAATGGAAAACTCCAGTAGTTTTCATAGAGCTGGAAATTGTAAGCCTGGGATTTTCATTTCCTCATTCACACTCAACAAAAGGTCTTATAGTAAAAAAAAAAATCCAAATGGACCACATTAAAGTTATGCAACTCTCATAAGGAATGTTGAATGTTGCTTATCTTAGATTCACACAAACGAATATTGAAAACACTCACCCTGGGAAACTTTTCAGTCAAGCAGTTTGCAGCTCTGTATCCAATCGGAAGAACTTTCCCTGCCTACGGAGAGAAAAGCAGTAATCGGTCATTGTGAAGGTACAGGGAGGGTGTTTTGAAGAAAGCAATGTATTTCCAATTTGGCCTATGCTTCTAACACTTCAACTACTTAACACAACTAAGAAAAACAGGAAAAACAAATACCAGATCTAAAACCATCCTGAGGTTTAATACAAACATTAGGTCCTGCGTATATTTTGAGTTTACTTTTTTTTTTTGCAGTTTCTGAACTCTGCAACCTGCTAAGGTACTCCGTTTTCAGAAATACCTTGCCACAGTCCACAGGTTAAGTATCAACTGTCCTATCATCACAGGCTTCCCTGGTGGCTCAGAGAATAAAGCATCTGCCTGCAATGCAGGAGACCTGGGTTCAATCCCTGGGTCAGAAAAATCGCCTGGGGAAGGAAATGGCAACCCACTCCAGTACTCTTGCCTGGGAAACCCCATGGATGGAGGAACCTGGTAGGCTACAGTCCATGGGATCACAAAGAGTCGGACACAACTGAGCAACTTCATTTTCACTTTATTATCATCAGTACAGTGGGACTGTGACCGAATTCAAGCTAAACACAAACGATAAGCTTTTCTGAGTGTGCATGCATGTTTGCATTACGGGTATATTTCTGCCGACACCCTAGCTTTTGATCTATGAGAACGTGTCCCCCCTGGCCAAGCTCCTTCTGTGAATGGTCTGAACGTCACTTGGCTTTGTTCTAACTGGGTCTTATCTGTCCTCCTCTTGCCCAAGCAAAGATTATAACTGCTCATTCCCAGCCATGCATCTCGTATCTCTTTCCTCTTTATCATTTCAAGGCAGCTGATAGCTATTTTTGCAAAGCCTAAGTTTCTCTTTAAAAAGCCAAGAGAAAGAAACTTCCCCTAAGAGTGTTCTAGGTCTCTGGAGGGGGCTGGGGAGAGTCGGTGAAAAGCAGAGAGGCTGAGAGTTGGGTGGAGCGATGACTGTACAGGTGTTGGCAGGGGTAGACCCATTAGATAAATGAGGGATGGCTGGGCGACAACATGGACACACGGATACAGATGAATAGGTGGAAGTTTTTTATGATGATGAACGTTAACTGCAGAATTCCTCTTAGAGGGAGAACCAACAAAGATTAAGAGGGTATCGTGACATCTGAGTACAAAAGAGGATGCCCACAGACACGCTCAGACAGAGAATTTAACTGCTTTGCCAAAGAATGAGGCTTCTTCCTGGCTCAGTGGTTAAGAATTTGCCTGCCAATGCAGGAGAGGCATATTCTATCCCTGGGTCAGGAAGAGCCCCTGGAGAAGGAAATGGCAACCCACTCCAGCACTCTTGCCTGGCGGGTTGCAAAAGGGTCAGACACACCTGAGCGACTAAAGCAACAACAAATGGAAGTAAACAGGAACTCCTGGTGGGACAGAAAAGGACGGACTAAGGGAGACGACCAGCAAGACGGCGAGGAGACTTGCCTGACGGTCCACTGGTCGGGCTCTGTGCTCCCAGTGCTGGGGCACAAGCGTGATCCCTGTTGGAACACTGAGATCCGTCATGCTGCGTGGTATAGCAGAAAAATAAAACAGGAAGAAAAGAAGAGAAAAAGTGAGCGAAAAGTGAGCGGAGGGAAAGATCAAACAGTGAGGTCAGAGGCCAGGGGTCCAGGATGAGAACTGGCCAGTGACACGCAGCCCAGCCTTAATGCCAGACCTGGAGTAAATTCTACTTATAACTGCACAAAGGGAGAAGAGTCCTGTGGGAAAAAGGAGACAGACTGTGCTCTAACTTGAGCTGAAGAGGGTGGGGAAAAGAGAGGAGAGATGTGTGACCTTTTCCATTTCCTTTAATTTTGAGATACAAGTAATTTTTTAATTCAGCTGGAAATTATAAGAAATCCCAACGGTATCAGGGAACATAAAGTTTCTCTTACTATACATGTTATGTAAGTGCCAACCATTCTTTTAAATATTTAATGGAAAGATTACTTCATAAAGCTGGGGATACCCAGGGCAGCTACTCTCCAGATGACAGACGATTAGAGAGACAGAAGGAAGGACGGGTGGACTGACAGGTCCATCCGTCCATGGCCTGAGTCCTTGTCCCTCATCCACTTCCCTGCGAGAGTTTGACAGCAGATATTCCACGTTTCCATCATGTAAACATTTCGTTGGACAGAAATACCCTCGATATTCCTCCCAGAGCTGCCCACTTGGAAAGCAGTTTGACTCCAAGTCAGTGGCTATAATCAGGTTTGGATGTCCTCAGGTTGTTTGATCGGGGGCACAAAGATTTCCGTCTGCGGAGTCACCATAATACACATGTCCATCTCCTCCGGTCGTGGAGCTCTTATTTCAGTTGTTCTCAAGGATGACTGCTCATCAGCTTGAGGTATGGAGGATGCAGAACTCGCCACCCCCAAATATGCCTCTTTGGCATAAGGATTATATTGAACCGATTACTTTAATAAACACCAGACATGAGAGAAGCTCTGAAAATGGAGTAGAAGCTGCCTTTTGTGAGGGTTGCACGCATTTTACACAAGACGTCACTGTAAACACGTCTCCTTCTGTATGAGAAAGAGAAGTTTGAATCTAAATGTCCAGAAACTCTTATCAATGGAGAAGAAACCAATGTAAACTCTGTAATAAACCTTACCCTTTCTTACCACGCTCTCCCTGGTAACCTGCCATAGCTGGTCTTCTTTTTGTACCAATTCTTCTTTTTTTTTTTTCATAGTTACATGAGCTTTTTTATAAAATTGAAGTATAGTTGATTTACAAGGTTGTGTTAATTTCTGCTGTACAGCAAAATCACTGAGTTACACACATATATTAAAGAATATCTTTTCCATTATGCTTTATCACAGGATGCTGAATATAGTTCTCTGTTAACATCTTTTTTTGTCTTTAGCTAAATGGTACTTAAAGTGGTGGCTTGAGCCATCTTGGGGTTACTCAGTTTTCCTGTTTTTTTTTTCATGTACATATGAGGTATACATGTTAATAAATATGTTTGTCTTTCTCTTGTTAATACCTTTCGTCACAGAAAGTTCTAACCTAGAACTCAGAAAGGTAGAAGGAAAATTATTTTCCCTTCCCTATCATTTCTTTGTCAAGTTCCAAGACATGAATATACTCTTTTCTTCATAGCCTACATTTTGAATCTGTGTATTTGAACAAATCCCAAACATACTCCCCAAGTTTGGTGAAAATCTGTTGTGTAATTTTTCATGTGGTGCAGTAAGAGACAAGCAAGATGGACTTTTGTCTTAATTGTATAAACTGCTAAATATGCAACAATAGGCAAATGGTTAAATAAAATATGTTACCTTCAAATGATATGCTATCATGAAACGGTTTAAAATCATGTATATAAATCATTTTAAATGTTCACAAGACAACATGAATTTCAAACAGCAATATAAATTTGTATTGTATAAATTCACAGACTCGCATCTCATAACACAGCGACAAACAGTTGTGAGCTGTGATTGCCATTTCTGAGTGGTGGCATTTGTTGTTGTTGTTGTTGTTGTTCAATCACTCAGTCGTGTCTGATTCCGCGACCCCCGTGGACTGCAGGATACCAGGCTCCTCTGTCCTTCACGATCTCCCGGAGTTTGCTCCAGTTCACGTCCATTGAGTTGGTGATGCTATCTAACCACCTCATCCTCTGTCGTCCCCTTCCCCTTTTGCTTTCAATCTTTCCCACCATCAGGGTCATTTCCAATGGATCAATTCTTCACATCAGGTGTCCAAAATATTGGAGTTTCAGCTTCAGCACTGTCTCTTATACACATCTCATGTACATATGAGGTATACATGTTAATAAATATGTTTGTCTTTCTCTTGTTAATACCTTTCGTCACAGAAAGTTCTAACCTAGAACTCAGAAAGGTAGAAGGAAAATTATTTTCCCTTCCCTATCATTTCTTTGTCAAGTTCCAAGACATGAATATACTCTTTTCTTCATAGCCTACATTTTGAATCTGTGTATTTGAACAAATCCCAAACATACTCCCCAAGTTTGGTGAAAATCTGTTGTGTAATTTTTCATGTGGTGCAGTAAGAGACAAGCAAGATGGACTTTTGTCTTAATTGTATAAACTGCTAAATATGCAACAATAGGCAAATGGTTAAATAAAATATGTTACCTTCAAATGATATGCTATCATGAAACGGTTTAAAATCATGTATATAAATCATTTTAAATGTTCACAAGACAACATGAATTTCAAACAGCAATATAAATTTGTATTGTATAAATTCACAGACTCGCATCTCATAACACAGCGACAAACAGTTGTGAGCTGTGATTGCCATTTCTGAGTGGTGGCATTTGTTGTTGTTGTTGTTGTTGTTCAATCACTCAGTCGTGTCTGATTCCGCAACCCCCGTGGACTGCAGGATACCAGGCTCCTCTGTCCTTCACGATCTCCCGGAGTTTGCTCCAGTTCACGTCCATTGAGTTGGTGATGCTATCTAACCACCTCATCCTCTGTCGTCCCCTTCCCCTTTTGCTTTCAATCTTTCCCACCATCAGGGTCATTTCCAATGGATCAATTCTTCACATCAGGTGTCCAAAATATTGGAGTTTCAGCTTCAGCACGAGTCTTTCCAATGATTATTCAGGACTGATCTCCTTTAGGATGGACTGGTTGGATCTCCTTGCAGTCCAAGGGACTCTCAAGAGTCTTCTCCAACACCAAAATTCGAAAGCATCAATTCTTCAGTGCTCAGCCTTCTTTATGGTCCAACCCTCACATCCATACATAACCACTGGAAAAACCATAGCCTTGACTATACAGACCTTTGTCAGCAAAGTGAGGTCTCTGTTTTTTAATACACTGTCTAGGTTTGTCATAGCTTTCCTTTTAAGGAGCAAGTGTCTTCACTTCAAGGCTGCAGCGGCGAACTTACATGTGCTTCTGTTTTCTTCTATGTTGATTTCTCAATATCTTACTATGTGTTGCTTTATGAAGCAAAAGAAAGCAATGTGGGGGCATCAAAAAGTCTGTAAACAATGTCAAATAGAAGAGAAACAGCTACGAGAGCGCTGGAAACAAAAATGAGCAGGAAGTGTGTGCAGAACCAGGACAGAATGCAGGAGCAGGACTTCCCCGCTGGTTCCGCGTTTGCGAATCCACCTGCCAATGCCGGGTACACGGATGGGAGCCCTGGCCCAGGCAGATCCCACGTGCCTCGGAGCGGCAGCGCCCGGCGCCCCGGCTGTGCAGCCCCCCGCCCAGGGCGCGCGCTCCCGGCCAGCACGGCGGGAGTGCAGCCCCGCTCAGCGCAGGCGGGAACAGCTCTGTGCAGCCACGGAGGCCGGCGGCCGCGACCGGACGCGAAAGGGAGCAGCTGTGGCGGCCGCCCGAGGACCCCTCCCCAGCTCTCAGGGGGCCTCAGCTGGCACGAGTGACCCCCCAGCTCGGAAGGAAAGCTATGACCAACCTAGATAGCATATTCAAAAGCAGAGACATTACTTTGCCGACTAAGGTCCGTCTAGTCAAGGCTATGGCTTTTCCTGTGGTCATGTATGGATGTGAGAGTTGGACTGTGAAGAAGGCTGAGCGCCGAAGAACTGATGCTTTTGAACTGTGGTGTTGGAGAAGACTCTTGAGAGTCCCTTGGACTGCAAGGAGATGCAACCAGTCCATTCTGAAGGAGATCAGCCCTGGGATTTCTTTGGANGAATCCCAGGGACAAGGGAGCCTGGTGGGCTGCCGTCTATGGGGTCGCACAGAGTTGGACACGACTGAAGGGATGCAGCAGCAGCAGCAGCTTTTACCTTCAACAAGATGCTATGAACTTTGGGGTACATGAATCTTCTTGAATCAGTGTTTTATTTCCAGATATATACCCAGGAGTGGAGTTGCTAGAACATATGGCAGCTGTATGTTTAGTTTTTGAGGAACTCCATACTGTCTTCTATAGTGGCTGTACAGATTTACATTCCCACTAACATTGTACAGAAGTTCCCTTTTCCCAGCCCACATTTTTGTCCACATTTGTTAAAGTTTTTGATGATGGCCATTCTGACAGATGTGAGGTGACATCTCATGGCTGCTTGTTTTGCTTTGTTTGCATTTCTCTAGCAATTAGTGATGCTGAGCATCTTTTCATGTGCCTGCTATTCATCTGTGTGTCTACTTTTGAAAAATGTCTTTCTACATCTTCTGCCCATTTTAAACAACCACAAAACTTTTAAAATAATTATTTTTGAGTTTGTTTTATATTAACAATTATTTGAGCTGTTTATATATATTTGTTTATATATTTTGGATATTAACCTCTTGTTGGACATGCCATTTTCAAACATTTTCTCCCATTCTGTAGGCTATCTATTCATGTTTTGAATGGTTTCCTTTGCTGTGCAAAATTTTTAAGTTTATTTTTTAATATAAATTTATTTTAATTGGAGGCTAATTACAATATTGTATTGGTTTTGCCATACATCAACGTGAATCCGCCATGGGTGTACATATGTTATCCATCCTGAATCCCCCTCCCACCTCCCTCCCCATACCATCCCTCTGGGTCATCCCAGTGCACCAGCCCC
>SJYV01049312.1:0-25588 GCA_006410875.1 Neotragus pygmaeus | reverse complement strand
CCAACCAATCCATTCTGAAGGAGATCAGCCCTGGGATTTCTTTGGAAGGAATGATGCTAAAGCTGAAACTCCAGTACTTTGGCCACCTCATGCGAAGAGGTGACTCATTGGAAAAGACTCTGATGCTGGGAGGGATTAGGGGCAGGAGGAGAAGGGGATAGCAGAAGATGAGATGGCTGGATGGCATCACGGGCTCGATGGACGTGAGTGAGCGAACTCCAGGAGTTGGTGATGAACAGGGAGGCCTGGTGTGCTGCAATTCATGGGGTCGCAAAGAGTCGGACACGACTGAGCAACTGAACTGAACTGAACTGAAGTCTCATTTTTTGAAAAGAGGGAGTGGTGATTAAAGAATCTCTAAGTTCTGTTCCACCTCTAACGTGATAGGAATAAATATAATTTTTTCATCCAAAATAAATATCATTTATAGCTGCCTGAGTTATCCTGGTGAATGTAAACTTAAGGAGAAGGTCTCTGGCCAGTACATACCATCAATGTACATAGAAAGAAACCCATGTAAATTCATAGCCACTGAATTTTTATGTAAAATATTCTACCTCCCGCTTACTGAAGTTGGGGTGTGCCTCCTCTTGACTGGCACTTGGATCTGCTCTCTGTAGGAGCATTGCCTGCCTCCCTGGTTACCTGCATCATGTGTAAATGAACCATGACCAAACACCCACCTCGGTGGTCTAGGACAGTAAACAGTCTGCCTGCAGTGCGGGAGACCCAGGTTTGATACTTGGGTCAGGAAGATCCCTTGAAGAAGGGAATGGCTACCCACCCACTGTAGTATTCTTGCTTGGAGAGTTCCATGGACAGATGAGCCTGGAAGGCTACAGTTCGTGGGGTCGCAAAGAGTGACTAACTGAGTGACTAACACTTTTACTTCAAGTAGCAGCCTTGTCTGTACAAGCAGGCTCCGCCTGGTTGTGCCATGTGGGCTCCTGTGCAATGCCTACTTCTTCCTGGTCACGCCACTTAAGTCCCAAAGGAAAAGTCACCCAGCTGCTTTCTTCCAGCCTGTCGCACTTGAAAACAGGAAGCCTGGGTTTTAGGAAGATCTTGCAAGACAACTCACAAAGAAGAAAAGTGTTTGCAATCAGGCTTCTTTCAAGAGCTGCCTCTGGAGTGTGATTTTGGAGATGCTAGTTTGGCTTTTTGGTTTTGCACAATCCAAGAGACCATAAGGTCACAGACACCAGCCCAACCACAACACCACCACACCTCTGAAGCACAGGCAGGGCACTCAGAGTTCTGTTTCCTCTGGAAAAGATTGAATAGTTAAGCAGAAAAGTGAGGTTTCTTCTTACTATAAACCAGAGCATAGAAAAATACAATGGTTTTTTATTGTCTAGGTAGCCAGTGCAAACTGCTCCATGATCTAGAGTTGGAAATAATGGAAACATTTCTTCATTTCCCAAGGCAAATTAGAACTGGGCCCAGCTACTAGCTGTTAGATGAACAAAACATCCACAATTAATGTCCTCGCCCAAGGGTATTTGAGAAATCAGAGAGCCTTTGCAGGTGGTGAGGTGGGAGGCTTGGAGGGGTGGGCATCTGGACTGTGGCTCCTGCAGACCTAATGTGGTCCTTATGCCAGGCTTTGCTCACACACAGTCCACCTAGCCTTGCAGCCGCATCCATGTAAGCTTTCTGCCTGGGCCTGTGGGGTCTCCTCAGATGGGATAACCTACTTCCACTGTCCCTTAGAAAGACATCAGACATTAAAGAAGTTGAGCTTTCTACACTTCAAGCAGGAGAAAATGCATCTTTTCTTCATTCCTTGACATGTCCCAGTCTGCCTTCTATCATAATAGGTAGGAATTATTAAATGATTATTAATATTTGGTGCACTTTTGAACACTGTAGTAGGATTTACATTGCTATAATATTTTCAGAGGGCAGTTTGGCTGTTATCTTTCAATATTTTAAATGTACATATACTTTATGTTAGATATTCCAATATGAAGAATTTAATAAATATCTCAAAGTATACAAAGACATACATATAAAGATGATTATTCCTTCCTTGTTTGTAAAACAGTTAGAAAAAATTGTAAACAACCTAAGCTTCCATTAATAGGGGATAGTTGGATAATTTGTGGCATGTGCGTACAGTAAATCACTACCCAAACTCCTATTAAGAAAAAAATTGAATCATTCCATAAAAAATATGTTAAGTGAAAAATCTTCATATACCCACACACAAATGAAACAGTGAAATGATTGCAAATAGAGTATGATAGTATATACATCAATGCAGCAGGCCATTAAATTTTTACGATTTAAAAATGGTAAATTCTGGAAAATGGTTTAAAAAAATGAAACTTTGACTTTTTGTTTTATGCATTTCTTTATACACTTGCAACAGCAAGAGCTACATTGGCAAATATAGGTTTAAATTTGGCTGTTTACACTGAAAATATGTTATACCTATAATCTGAAAGAAAGAATAAAGATGAACATATTTTCATTATATAGTACTAGCAGTCCCACCACTGTTCTGTAATGAGCGTACTGTCAGCCCTTACTCATTATGCAAAATTTATCGTGTCAAAGGCCTCTCTTCTCAGACTCTGTGTGAATAATTGTCTCCTTTTTAAGTGATCCAATCTGCTTGGTGATCTTTTACAACTATGCTCCACAGAGCAAAGAACTATTTACTTGTTTCAAGGGGCTATTGGAAAAGAGAAAGATACAGGAATTAGGTGTGCTCAGTCTTGTCTGATTCTTTGCAACCCTGTGGACTGTAGCCCATCAGGCTCCTCTGTCCACGGGATTCTCCAGGCAAGAATACTTTCACCTTAGGGGAAAAAAACAATTCTTTGGTTCCTTCCTCCATTTTTTAATTGAGGGTTTGTGTTTTTTTAAACTATTGGGTTTCTATATATGAAATTTTCCAAATCTCATGAAAATTTTTCATGAAATTTTTTTACTTTTGGGTTATTATACATGAGTTCCATGTATAGCTTGGATATTAGCTTTTTATTGGATATGGGGTTGGACTTTTAGTTTCTTGATTGTTTCCTTTTCTGAGCAGAAGCTTTGTAGTTTGCTGCAGTCCCACTTGCTGGTTTTTACATTTGTTGCCTTTGCTTTTGGTGTCAAATTCAAAAAAATCTTTACTAAGGCCAAAGTCAAAGACCTTAACCACTTCCATTTTCTTTTCAGATTTTAAGAATTTCAGATATTACTTTAAAGTCTTTAATTCTTGTGTATCATGTAAGGTGGAGGTCCAGTTTCATTCACTTCATTTAATTATCCAGTTTTCTCAATACTTCTTATTGAAGAGACTATCTTTTCCCACTGAGTATGTTTGGATCCCTTGAAAAATATTAGTTGACCATATATGAAAGGGTTTATTTCAGGGCTGGCTATCCTGTTCCATTCATCAATATGGCTATCTTTATACCAATAACACACTGTTTTAGTTACCATAGCTTTGTAATGTAGTTTGAAATCAGGGAGTGTGATATCTTCAACTTTGTATTTAATCTCAGGATGACTTTGGCTATCTGGAGTCTTTTGTGGTTCCATACATATTTTAAGGTTTTTTTTTTTTTTTTTTTCCTCTCTGTGAAAAATGCCATTTGAATGCTATAGATGTTGTATTGAACCCAGAGATTGCTTTGGGTAGTATGGCCTTCTTAACAAAATTCTTCTAATTCATGAGCACAGAATATTTTTCTGTTGTGTCTTCTTCACTTTTTCCCATCAATATCTTATAGTTTTCAGTTTATAGATCTTTCACCATCTTGGTTAAATTTATTCCTAAGTAGTGTATTATTTTATGATGCTATTGTAAATAGAACTGTTAATTTCTCTGATAATTCATTATTAGTATGTTAAAACATAACTGATTTTTGTATATTGTGTTTGTGTCCTGCAACTTTACTGAATTTGTCTATTAGTTATTTAACTGTTATTTAATGGAGGATTTTGAATTTTCTTTTTCTAAAAAATTTTTATTGCTTTATAGTTGCTTTACAATTTGTGTTAGTTTCTGCTGTACAGCAGAGTGAATGTGCTATACACACACACACACATATATACACATTATATACACACATACACACACACATATATATACACACACACACATATGTATATATAACACATATATATTTCCTCTATTTTGGATTTCCTTCCCATTTCAGTTCAGTTCAGTTGATCAGCCATGTCTGACTCTTTGTGACCCCATGAACTGCAGCATGCCAAGCCTCCCTGTTCATCACCAACTCCTGGAGTTCACTCAAACTCACATCCATCGAGTTGGTGATGCCATCAAGCCATCTTATCCTCTGTTGTCCCCTTCTCCTCCTGCCCCCAATCCCTCCCAGCATCAGAGTCTTTTCCAATGAGTCAACTCTTCTCATGAGGTGGCCAAAGTATTGGAGTTTCAGCTTTAGCATCATTCCTTCCAAAGAACACCCAGGACTGATCTCCTTCAGAATGAACTGGTTGGATCTCCTTGCAGTCCAAAGGACTCTCAAGAGTCTTCTCCAAGACCATAGTTCAAAAGCTTCAATTTTTCAACGTTCAGCCATTTAGCTCCTTCCCATTTAGGTCACCACTAATATGCAGAGTCCATCATGAGAAACGCTGGGTTGGAAAAAGCACAAGCTGGAATCAAGATTGCCGGGAGAAATATCAATAACCTCAGATATGCAGATGATATCACCTTTATGGCAGAAAGTGAAGAGGAATTAAAAAGCCTCTTGATGAAAGTGAAAGAGGAGAGTGAAAAAGTTGGTTTAAAGCTCAACATTCAGAAAACTAAGATAATGGCATCTGGTCCCATCACCTCATGGGAAATAGATGGGGAAACAGTGTCAGACTTTATTTTGGGGGGCTCCAAAATTACTGCAGATGGTGACTGAAGCCAAGAAATTAAAAGATGCTTACTCCTTGGAAGGAAAATTATGACCAAGCTAGATAGCAAATTGAAGGTCCATCTAGTCAAGGCTGTGGTTTTTCCAATAGTCATGTATGGATGTGAGAGTTGGACTGTGAAGAAAGCTGAGCACTGTTTTTGAACTGTGGTATTGAAGAAGACTCTTGAGAGTCCCTTGTACTGCAAGGAGATCCAACCAATCCATCCTAAAGGAGACCAGTCCTGGGTGTTCATTGGAAGGACGGATGCTGAGGCTGAAACTCCAATACTTTGGCCACCTCATGAGAAGAGTTGACTCATTGGAAAAGACTCTGATGCTGGGAGGGATTAGGGGCAGGAGGAGAAGGGGATGACAGAGGATGAGATGGCTGGATGGCATCACCAACTCGATGGACATGAGTTTGAATGAACTCCAGGAGTTGGTGATGGACAGGGAGGCCTGGCGTGCTGTGATTCACGGGGTCACAAAGANGGGGCAGGAGGAGAAGGGGATGACAGAGGATGAGATGGCTGGATGGCATCACCAACTCGATGGACATGAGTTTGAATGAACTCCAGGAGTTGGTGATGGACAGGGAGGCCTGGCGTGCTGTGATTCACGGGGTCACAAAGAGTCAGACATGACTGAGCGACTGAACTGAACTAGGTCACCACAGAGTACTGAGTAACATTTTCTATGCTATACAGTAGATTCTCATTAGTTATCTATTTCATACATAGTATCAATAGTGTATATATTTCAATCCTAATCCTCCAGTTCACCCACCTTTACCCTTGGTATCCATACATTTGTTTTCTACATCTGTATCTGTATTCTGTATTTCTGATTTGTAAATAAGATAGTCTATACCATTTTTTTTCAGATTCCACAATATGTTTTAATATGATATTTGTTTTTCTGACTTCACTCTGTATAACAGTCTCTAGATTCATCCATGTCTCTACAAATGACCCAATTTCATTCCTTTTTAAGGTTGAGAAATATTCCATTGTATATATGTACCACATCTTCTTGATCCACTCCTCTACTGATGAATATTTAGGTAGCTTCCATGTCATGACTACTGTAAATAGTGCTGCAGTGAACATTAGAGTGCATGTGTCTCTGAGTTATGGTTCTATCAAGGTGTATGCCCAGTGGTGGGATTTCATGCTGTTTTCCATAGTACCTGTATCAATTTACATTCCCGTCAACAGTACAAGAGTGTTCCCTTTTCTCCACACCCTCTCCAACATTTATTAATAGTAGATTTTTTGATGATGGCCATTCTGACTGGTGTGACGTGATATTTCATTGTAGCTTTGAGTTGCATTTCTCTAATGATTAGTGGACATTTCATGCAAAGATGGATGCAATAAAGGACAGAAACAGTATGGACCTAACAGAAGCAGAAGATATTGAGAAAAGGTAGCAAGGACACACGGATGAACTATACAAAAAAGATGTTAATGACCCAGATAACCACCACGGTGTTATCACTCACCTAGAGACAGACATCCTGGAGTGTGAAGTCAAGTGGAACTTAGGAAGAAGCATCACTATGAACAAAGCTACTGGAGGTGATGGAATTCCAGCTAAACTCTTTAAAATCCTCAAAGATGATGCTGTGAAAGTGCTGCACTCAACATGCCAGCAAATTTGGAAAACTCAGCAGTGGCCATAGGGCTGGAAAAGGTCAGTTTTCATTCCAATCCCAAAGAAAGGCNTCACTATGAACAAAGCTACTGGAGGTGATGGAATTCCAGCTAAACTCTTTAAAATCCTCAAAGATGATGCTGTGAAAGTGCTGCACTCAACATGCCAGCAAATTTGGAAAACTCAGCAGTGGCCATAGGGCTGGAAAAGGTCAGTTTTCATTCCAATCCCAAAGAAAGGCAATGCCAAAGAATGTCAAAACTACTGCACAATTGCACTCATCTCACACGCTAGCAAAGTAATGCTCAAAATTCTCCAAGCCAGGCTTCAATAGTACGTGAACCAAGAAATTTCAAATGTACAAGCTGGATTTAGAAAAGGCAGAGGAACCAGAGATCAAATTGCCAACATCCGTTGGATCATAGAACAAATGAGAATTCCAGAAAAGCATCTACATCTGCTTCATTGACTTTAACTCTGTGGATCACAACAAAGTGTGGAAAATTCTTCAAGAGATGGGAATACCAGACCACTTTACCTGCCTCCTGAGAAATCTGTATGTAGGTCAAGAAGAAACAGTTAGAACCAAACATAGAACAGTGGACTGGTTCCAAATTGGGAAAGGAGTACATCAAGTCCGCATGTTGTCACTCTGCCTGCCTATTTAACTTGCACGCAAGGAACATCATGAGAAATGCTGGTCTGGATGAAGCACAAGTTGGAATCAGGATTGCCAGGAGAAATATCAATAACCTCAGGTATGCAGATGACACTACTGTTAAGGAACTAAAGAGTCTCTTGATGAAAGTGAAGGAGTAGAGTGGAAAAGCTGTCTTAAAACTCAACATTATAAAAACTAAGATCATGGCATTGGATCCCATCACTTCATGGCAAATAGATGGGAAAACAATGGAAACAGTGACAGACTTTATTTTCTTGGGCTCCAAATTCACTGCAGATGGTGACTGCAGCCATGAAATAAAAAGATGCTTGCTCCTTGAAAGAAAAGCTATGACAAACCTAGATAGCATATTAAAAAACAGAGATATTACTTTGCTAACAAATGTCCATCTAGTCAAAGCTATGGTTTTCCCAGTAGTCATATACTGGTGTGAGAGTTGGACCATAAAGAAAGATGAGCACCAAATAATTGACGATTTTGAACTGTGGTGCTGGAGAAGACTCTTCAGAGTACCTTGGACAGCAAGATGATCAAGCTTGTCAATCCTAAAGGAAATCAGTCCTGAATATTCATTGAAAGGACTGATGCTGAAGCTGAAACTCCAATACTTTGACTACCTGATGTGAAGAACTGACTCATTGCAAAAGACCCTGATGCTGGGAAAGATTGAAGGCAGGAAGCGAAGGGGATGACAGAGGTTGAGATGGTTGGATGGCATCACCGACTCTATGGGCATGAGTTTAAGCAAGCTCTGGGAGTTGTTGATGGACAGGGAAGCCTAGCATGCCGCAGTCCATGGCATCCCTAAGAGTTGGACATGACTGAGCAACTGAACTGAATGATTAGTGATGTTGAGAATCTTTTCATGTACCTCTTGGCCATGTATCTCTGTGACTCTGTAGAAATGTCTATTTAAGTCTCCTACCCATTTTTTGATTGGGTTGTTTGTTTGTTGGTATTGAGCTGCATGGGTTATTTGTATATTTTGGAGATTAATCCTTTGTCAGTTGCTTCATGTGCAAATATTTGCTCCCATTCTGAGGGTTGTCCTTTTATCTTGTTTATGGTTTCCTTTGCTGTGCAAAAGCTTTGAAGTTTAATTATATCCCATTTGTTTATTTTTGTTTTTATTTTCATTACTCTAGGGAGGTGGGTCAAAGAAAGTCTTCCTATGATTTATGTCAAAGAGTGCTCTGTGTTTTCAAAACTTTGTGACACAGCTGGTCTGTGGCAGATTGAGTTTTCTTTATGTAGTAGCACGGCATCTGCAAATAGAGGCAATTTTATCCTTTCTGATTTTGATGGCCTTTATTTATTTACTTGACCTTATTGCTCTGACTAGGATTTCCAGTACTATATTGAATAGAAGTAACAAGAGTGAGCATCCTTGTATTATATTAGAGGAAAAGTTTCAGCTTTTCACCGTTGAGTGTGATATTAGCTGTGGGCTTGTCATATATGGCCTTTTTTATGTTGTGGTACATTCCCTCTCCAGCAAGATGCTTGGAAGATTTTATCAAGAAAAGATGTGAAATTTTGTGAAATGCTTTCTCTATGTTGACTGAGATGATTATATGATTTTTTATTCTCCATTTTGTTAATGTGGTGTATCACAATATTTGATTTGTGCATGTTAAACCAACTTTGCTTTACTGGAGTAAATTCTAGTTGATTATGGTATATGATCCTTCTAATGTATTGTTGAATTCAGTTTGCTAATATTTTGTTGATGGTTTTCACATCTATGTTTATTGAAGAAACTGTCCTGTAATTTTCATTTCAGTGTCTTTGGCTTTGGTATGATATTAACGCTACCTTTGTAAAATGAGTTTAGAAGTGTTCTTTCATCTTTTTTTTTTTTTTAGTCATAGTTTGAAGAGGATTGGTATTAATTTTTATTTAAATGTTTGGTTAAATTTACAAGTGGCTATTTGCTGGAAGCCAAGTGGCTATTTTTTGATTTGTGATTCAATCTCCTTAGTAGCAATTAGTCTATTAAGATTTTCTATTTTTTCATGAATCAGTCTTGGTAATTTACATGTTTCTAAGACTATATCCATTTCTTATAAGTTGTCTAATTTGTTAGCATAATAGTTGTTTATAGTCCTCTCATGATTCTCTGTATTCTTTGGTATTAATCACAGTGCTCCCTCTTTCATTTCTAATTTTATTTATTTGAGCGCACTCTCTTTTTTTCTGGGTTAGTCTGCCTAAAGTTTCAGCAATTTTGTTTGTCCTTTCAAAGAACCAGCTCTTAGTTTCACCGACTTTTTCTTATTTTTTTTAGCCTCTATTTCATTAATTTCATCTTTGTATTTCCTTCCTTCTTTTGACTTTGGACTTGGTTCTTTTTTCTAGTTCCTTATATTGTAAAGTTAAGCTGTTTATTTCAGATCTTTCTTGTTTCTTAATCTAGACATTTATCACTATGAAATTTCTCTTAGAACTGCTTTTTCTGCATAGCATAATTTGGTATGTTGTGCTTTCATGTTCACTTATTTCAAGATATTTTTATTGCACTTTGATTTTGTCTTTGATCCATTGGTTGTTTAGAAGTGTGAATTTTTCCAGGTTTCTTCTTATAGTTGACTTCTTGTTTCTTATCATTGTGGTTGGAAAAGACACTTGATATGATTTCAATCTCCTTAAATTTATTAAAATTGAGTAGAATGTGTTCTGCTTTCAATAGAGATGTACTGTAAATATCTGTTAGGTCCATTTCCTCTAACATAGCTTGGGTTCATTTTCTTATTGATTTTCTGTCGATGAGAACCTTTCACTGTTGAAAGTGGTATATTTAAATCCCTTAGTACTTTTGTATTGAAATTTATTTCTCTCTTCAGATAAGTTAATATTTTCTTTAAAGAATAGAGCTCTTATGAAAGATGTATGCGTATTTATTGACATAATAGCCACCAGATGAATGGACTCCTTTATCATTATGTAATAGCTTTCTTTATCTCTTGTTTAAGTTTTTTGGTTAAAAATCTATATTTTCTGATATAAGTATAGCTGCTGCTGCTTTATCTTGGCTTTCATTTGCATGGGATATATATTTCCATCCCTTAAGTTTCAGTCTATGTATGTCCTTAAATCTAAAATGCGTGTCTTGTAGATAGCATATAGTTGTTTCTTGTTTTTTGTATCCATTCTGTAACTATGTCTTTTGACTGGAGACTTTAGTTCATTTCTATTTGACTACTGACAGATATGACTTATTACCATTTTTGAATTGTTTTCTTGTTGTTTGATAAATCCTTTGTTCCTTTCTTCCTCATTTGTTCTCTTCCTTTGTGATTTGATAACTTTCTAAGGTGGTATTTTTAGATTCCTTTTTCTTTACCTTTTGTGTATCTACTATAAGTTTTTACTTTGTGGTTAACATGTCTTACATAAAACATGTTATATTTATAACAGTCTATTTTAAGCTGATAACATTTTCTAGTGCACATAAAAGCTCTAAATTTTAACTCTCTCTGCATTTTGTGTTCTGATGTCAAATTTTATATATTTTAACTTTGTATATAGGCTTCCCTGGTAGCTCAGCTGGTAACGAATCCATCTGTGGTGCAGGAGACCTGGATTCGATCCCTGTGTTGGGAAGGGCATGGCAGCTCACACCAGTATTCTTGCCTAGAGAATCCTGGTGGACAGAGGAGCCTGGTGGGCTACAGTCTATGGGGTTGCACAGAGTCAAACATGACTGAGTGACTAAGCACAGCACAGTAGCCCTTTGTATATAAGTTAGCAAATTATTGAAATTAGTTATTTTAATGTATTTGTCCATTAATCTTTGTCCTAAAGTTATAAGTGATTTTCTCACCCCCTTTACCATATTAAAGTATTCTGAAGTAAATTGTATATTTACTTTTTACCAGTGAGTTTTATGCTATCATCTGTTTTCATGTTACTAATTAGCATCCTTTTGTTTCAGCTTGTAAAATCCTCTGTAAATTTTCATGTAAGGCTGGTCAAGTCATGATGGACTCCTTTAGCTTGTGTTTGTTTAGAAAACTCTTTGTTTTTCCTTCCATTTTGAAAGGCAGTTTTGCAGTAGAATATTCTTGTGGGCAGGTTGTTTTCTTTCACCATTCCAGTTAAATCATGCCACTCCCTTCTGCCTTGCATGTTTCTGCTGAAAATTCTGATCATAGGGTTCCCTTACATCTAAAAAGTTAGTTTTGTCTTGCTGCTTTTTTTTTCTTGTGTTTAACTTTTGATTATTTAATTATGATATATCTTGGTGTGATCTCTTTGGATTCCTTTTATTTGGAATTCTGTTGGTTTCCTGAATTTGAAAATCTGTTCATTTCTGCAGGTTAGGGAAGTTTTCAGTCATTATTTCTTTTAATAAGCTTTCTGCTCCTTTCTCTCTCCTCCTGGTTTGAATATTGGTGTCGCATAAGTTCCTTAAGCTATTTCATTGTTTTTCATTCATTTTTCCTTTTACTCCTTGATTGGATGAATTCCACTGCCTGTTGTTGCATTTCCCTATCTTTTCTTTTAGTTGATCTAGTCTGCTGCTAAACCTCTCTGTTGAATTTTTCAGCTGAATTATAGTCTCGGCTCTGTTATTTTTCACTGTTTTAAAATATTTTCTGTCTCTTTGTTGAAATTCTTCCTTTGATGCATTGCTGTCCTAACCTTGATGAGCATCTTTATGAGCATATTTTGAACTGTCTACCAGGTTAGTTACTAATATCTGTGTCATTAAGATCTGTTTCTGGAGGTTTATCTTGCTCTTTTATTTGAAAAGCATTTTCCTGTTTCTTCATTTCTCTTGACTTTCTGTGTTGGTTTCTATGCATGACGTAAAGCAGCCCCTTTCCCATTCTTGACCAAGTGGTCTCAGGTAAGAGATGAAAACTCATCAATCAGTCCAGCCTGACATCTTGGTTTTCTCTCAAGACTTTGTATTTAACTAAGTTGCCCTCTTTGTTCTTAGGGATTCCCAGGAGTTGAGGGCATACCAAAACCTGTCTGTGTCCCTAGAAGGAGGATCACACTCAGGGCCTAGAATGTGGACCATAAGGTGGAAGGGAATGTATGGAGTTAAGTCCCTCTCAAGGAGAAACCAGAGATGGGCACTTTTCCCCCTCTGCTTCCCCTGTATTGGATCCAGGCATATTGTTGAAGGGATTTACCTGAGATTGTCACGGTCTTGTTGGACATGTGAAGGGAGGCCCCTGATTTGCCCCTTGGGCAGCAATTGCAAAACCTGAGGCACAGACATATGTATAAGCTCCTACCAGGGAGATACTGGTGGCTTGGAGCAGGCTACCAGGAGACAATGAGAGAGGTGTTTGTTAGTTTCCATGGTTTCTGAGAACTTTCAGCTATCCCCTGTATGTGTGCTACATTAAAAGCCTACATTTTAGGCAACAGCTTTCAAAGTATACAGATGGACTCCTTTAGGGGAAAGACTAGGAGATGCACAACTTTGCTTGCTCTCTCTGTACCAAAACCTGGAAGAATAGCTCTATTGCAAGCACTTGCACACCCGTTAACAACTATTTCTTTATTTGCTATAGTCTGGTGGATCAAAGCCTTATTAGCCTTAAGAATTAGAAGTTTTATGGAGCATATACCTCTTTTGAGAGTTTTAAAAGTTGGGGTACTAAATGCTGAACAAACTCTTTTCTCCTCAAGGAGAATTTGGAAGTTAGGAGTTCCCTTCCAATTGTATGGTGCTGTGTCAGGTCACGGCAAACATGTGTCTCAGCTTTTCCTAGCCATTTGATGCAGGCTATTTTCTAATTTGCCTGATACATAGGGGTTGTTCCCTAGTTTCAGTTTTCTTTCAGAGGTAATTGCTCTTTGTGTAGCCATAGATTCAGTGTGTACATAGGAAGATGGGAATTCAAGAGGCTCCTCTATTGCCATCTTGGCTTACACCCCTGTTCATAAGTATCTTTGTGGTTTATATAAAACCTTTAGATACTTATGGATTTTAAACTGAATCAATTAAGGAGGATTGAAGGATTTGGCTCCTCTAGTGTGTATGATGGCACCATTATAAAACCAGAAAAAAAATCTGCTATCATGAACTTTGCTGACATGCATTCTAAATTGAACTATGAATGTTAACTATTCACCCAGTATCAGTTAAGTCTGGTACCACAGCTTCTAGTAATCAAGAATTATTAGAACCAGAATTATTTTTCTTGATTTTTTACATGCTTTGTCACTTTATCAAATTACTCCAAAAAGAAGATAAATTTGATTAAAATGAGAACATATAAAATAGTATAGCATGAGCAGAAAAATGAATGCAAAATACAGCAGAGAAATAAATTGGAGTGAAAAGTTAATACAAGTTAGGAAGAGATGAAAATAGAACACAAATGTGCAGTCTGTAGGAGCATAAATCATTGATCTAGTTGTGCCCTGACTTGGCTTTATGCTTCTTGGTGTTCAGAATAAAAAGAGACTCCATTATAATTTGATGAGGTGAAAACATGCTGTTTTCCTAGTTCTGATACTAAACAAGGCAAATGGGTCTTTTTTGAAGGGACTTAAATACAATCACTACAGTAATTGCCTTAATATATCTCCTAAGACTGCTTCTCTTACTACCACTCAAAAAAACCCCTAAAAACCTCCCAAGATAAGCTCAGTGAAACTCTTTCTGCATATGGTTCAAAGTAATAAGGCTAAACTACAGAGTTTTTTGATGGTCAAGCTGGATCAAAAGAAAAGTTTGCAGTATTTTCATAGGTGATATAGAGAAGAGCTCCTATAGTGAGTACTTGAGATGTAGAAATAACATTCAACTTTCCACATAGTAAAAAGCTAGATTGAACGAATCTGTGTCCTTAGACAGAGAAATGGCAGATAATTTCAATGTGGAATGGCACGTCCTAGGTCTTCCAAGTTGTATTTGTAAAATAAGGACTCTGAGCCATAGGTACAGTCCAAGAGAAGAACCTGGAATCTTTTGCCATTGATCATATTTTTCTCAAAGTACTTTCCTTGACATACTAATATTATGTAATAATGAGGTCTGAAAATGGTTCTAGTGTCAAATAAGTTTGGTGAATATTGCACATCAGTTCCATTTCTTGGAAAAGTAGTAATAGTAATGCCTGGCAGTACTATACACACACAAAAATACTACATAGCACAGTAATACATTAGAGAACCATAATGAAGGAATCTGATTAACTTTTCTTTGCTGAGTGTTTCCCAAACTTATTTGGTTATCAAATCCACATGTTAATATTTGGTGTGACTAATATTCTATAAAACAGACACTGAAAAACATCTCGTAGTTTCTGATGACATTAACTCAATGTGTTATTAAGATTAAAACCACTTTAAAAAACATCAATGTGAAGAACATTCTAGAAAACAAAACAGTAGACAGTGATGCAGAGCTCCTGCCTACCGGCAGCCAGAATAGACTTCATCTACTTCAAACAAGTATAAAATGGACATAGGGCTTCCTCAGAATCCCAGAAGGCTAATGAAAATTTATCTAATGGGTGTTTAGAACATGGAAGGTAGTGAGAAGTCAAAATTCTTTCTATACGATAAAATCTTTTTGGTAACTTGATTTTTAAATGAATTTTCAAATGCTGTAGTTAGTGAATTCAGGGAAAATATGGGAATCTATTATCTCAGTGTTGTCATATTTTTAAAGTGAAGTATTCTCAAGATTTTTAAGTCCAATTGGCAATTTAGGATTTTTCCTTGATATATATATATATAAAATGCAAGATGACATTTTGTCAATGGCCTTAGTGCAGAGGCACATGTTAATTTTCTAGGAACCATGAAGTTCTGTCAAGAGCAAAGAGCCATCTTGAATATTCTAGCTGTTGTGAATGTTGAGTGGGAGACATTTGTTTCATATCTCACTAGAATCAAGCAGAGAGACCTCTTGAAAAATTAGTCAGTCAGATGGCCAGATGATTCTTAAGGCTGGTTATAACAATTTACATGAGAGAAGAAGGTCATTTTAGGTAGTGCCTGCATGCATGCTAAGTTGCTTCAGTCGTGTCAACTCTTTGTGACCCCATGGATTGTAGCCCACTAGGCTCCTCTATCCATGGGATTTTCCAGGGAAGAATACTGGACTGGGTTGCCATGCTCTTCTCTAGGGGATCTTCCTGACCCAGGGATTGAACCTGCATCTCTTATGCCTCCTGCGTTGGCAGGTGGGTTCTTTACCACTAGTACCCCCACATTAGCATTAACTATCTCACATTCTAGCTTCAGTTTCCTCAACTGTAGGGATTCCTCATTAGTCTTTCCTTAACAAATTCCACACAAATATTCCTGCCCTGCTATCTGAGGTTTAACCCACCGTGTAGCAGCTCAACATCAAGAGAAATTTTAACTGCTTGATGCATGTAGTTAAACCAGTGATTCAATGCCTGTTGTATCTTATTGAAGACCAACCTGAATTATTTAAAAAATTTTTTTGAACTTGGAGGTAAGGTGACTTCCACACAGTTTTTGATCCTACCAGTTACTGGTGGTGTGGGGTTACATAATCTTCTTGAATTCTTTTTCCAAAAAAAAAAAACCAAAAAACTCACCTAATATAGTCATTGGCAATTCTGATAATGGTTGTGAAATTGGTGTCCAAATACAGCACTGTGTGTCCAAATACACCGCCCTGTATTCAACAAAGAAAAGCTTTCAGACAGTTCTGGGTCACTTATTCTCTTTGAATAGTCTTTTCTTCAACCTATCTGTGTGATAACATCATGGTCTAGGTAAAAACGTGTTTTTTCCCCATAGCATCATAGATGCATAGCTAAAAATTGCATTCTCAAAAGGGCTTTATTAATTGTAAAAGAAGAACCAACACTTAGCTGTATATCTGATATTGCTTATATAACATCTAAATTACTGGAGTAAAGCCATTCTTCTCCTAGGAATCTGGCCAATTTTTCAGGTTATTTGCAAAGACCAGACACATTTATCAGGACTCTTCTTTAGAAACAAAATGCAGGCTATAAGCAACATATTTCCTGGCCTCTGAAATGAGCTAAATATCTGGATAAGGCGAAGCTGTAATGAAACTGTGTTGGCTGTGTTCTCCCATGTTTCTTTGCCATGCCCAGGCAAGACTGGAGCTTACCAGGCACCACCATCACCCATAAAGGGGAGGTCCTTTTGAGGCCCAGATGTAGCTGAGGTGGAGCAGAGGGATGGGGACTACTGCAGAGGTGCAGGAGAGGGGCAGAGAACGGCTCTTCTGCTTGTTTCTAGACATGATCGTAAGTGTAGTGTTAGTCATTCAGTTGTGTCCAGCTCTTTACCACCCCAGGGACTATAGCCACTAGGTTCCTCTATCCATGGGATTCTCTAGGCAAGAATCCTGGAATGGGGTAGCCATTCCCTTCTCCAGGGGATCTTCCCAACCCAGGAATCAAACCTGGGTCTCCTGCATTGCAGGCAGATTCTTTACTGTCTGAGCCACCAGGGAAGCCTCCATTATAATCAGACATGATAATAATGGGGGAGTAATTGCTTTCTTCCCAAAGGCCTTCTTAAAATCCATAGCCACTGTATTAGTTTCCTGTTGATATTGGTACAGATTACCACAAACTTAGTGGCTTAAAACAATACAAATTAATTATCTTAAAGTCCTGGAGGTCAGAAGCCCTAAAATCAAGCTGTGGACAGGCTGCCTCCCTTCTGAAGGCATGAGAGGAGAATTGGCTTCCCTGCCTTTTCCAGCTTCTAGAGGTTGCCTGCATTCCTTGGCCTGTGGTCTTGTATGTTAGGCCAACAGCAGAGTATATTCAAATTTCTCTCTCCTTCTGTCATCACCTTTCCTCTTTTGACCCTCATCTGACCTCTCCTCATCTCCTCACCTCTCCTCATCTGACCCTCCTCCCTTCTTCTTATAAGGACTTTTGTGATCACCTGAGTCCACCAAGGTAACAGAGGACAAGCATTCCACCTCAAGGTTTTTCCCTAGTAACATCTGTGAAGACCGTCTTGCCATCCAATCTGGGATTATAATATGCACGTCTTTGGGGGCAGCATTATTTTATCTACCACCACCATCCTGGTTGTTTCGATTGCTTTTAAAAAATAGTTTCATTGTGTGTAAAATTGGGACAATGATATTCACCCCCTGGGGATATAAAGTCAATGAGATAGCCTGGCTTTAGCCATCATAACAAAACACTTGCATAGTGGCTGATAGAAGATTTTTTTATGTGTTCTTAATTTCAGAGATGCAGAGTTGAGATTCTGTTCTCACTGCTGCTTGTTACCTGAAGAGGCCACTCTGCCCTTGGTTTTCTCACTNGACTTAGAGGCTAAACAGCAACAACAACTTGAGTTTTCTCATCAGCCTGTGAGTAGTGACTCAAGTTTCAATCTGACCCCACCTATAAAAGAAAGCACTTTGAACCTCCTCACAATCTCGCCCACTTCTTTATAGGTGTGTTAAGGCACCGTCCTGCATATATCCACACAGCAGTTCTTCCAAGTCCTTTCTACTCTGGGCCCTTTTGGTTCACTCAAGTCCAGTAAAGAGAGCAGATAATCTGAGGAACAGGAACTAGTAGAAGATACAGGAAAAGTATGATTGGGACTATTTGATGAGTCAAAAGTCAAGTATTTCAAGCACAATTAAGTTTGCAGTGTCAGAAAGAATGATCATGATAAAATGTCATCACCTCTGTGAAAGGCAGACAAAATTGACACTGTAATTCACAGTCATCACCCCTTCATTTGAAGGCTACTTCTGTCCTGAGCCAATCTGTCTGCTGTTAATGCTCCCAAGTTTAATTGGCTAATATTTTCTCTAAAAGCACTCATGGATAGCATATTTATCTCTCTCAGTACACTCACTGACTCTATATTTATAAGGATAATTTATATCCTGCCTTAAAAGAATTTGTGGCAGCTGACATGAAAAATTAAAAAGTGTTGTCTAGAGGGAAGTGATGAATGAAGCAGGGGGAGTAGTCAGCGAACATGCATGCTAAGTCACTTCAGTCCTGTCTGACTCTTTGGGACCCTGTGGACTGTAGCCCACCAGGCTTCTCAGTCCATGGGATTCTGCAGGCCAGAATACTGGAGTGGGTTGCCATGCCCTCCTCCAGGGAATTTTCCTGATCCAGGGATAAAACCTGCATCTCTTACCTTCTCCTGAACTGGTAGGTGGGTTCTTTACCACTAGTACCACCTGGGATACCCAACAGCAGTCAGGCAGAAGCACAAATACATTTGCCAGAAATACAGGCCGAGGGAAGCTGTTGCACTGAGTAAAAATCTGAATTCTGTGCTTTCTGGCAGCATGGAGAGGTAGATGAAATAAATTAGATAGCACTTTGCTTGAAGAGAAATCTTTTTTCTCAGTCTGAACTCTGACTTAGTTCTGCATCTCAAAGGCGCCACTGAACAAAATAATGGACAGTGGAAAGGGCCCTAAACTGAAATTTTTACCAAATTAGGTTGCCTTTATAATAATGATGATGATGATAGTTGTGATGGTCAGGTTTGGAAGGAAAAATCTTTTCTCTTACTTGGGTTTCTATGAGAAAGGATGAACACTTCTAGCCTCTTGTCTTATCCCTTAATTTTCCCCTTGGAGAAAGGCTGGGTGGGAGATGGCCAAGGTTCAATTTCCTCAAATATATGAAGCAAATCTCTCAACGGTCCTGGGCATGAGGAATTTGGTCCCTTTTCCCCTTTCTTGCTCTCTCTGGAACTGTAAGAGACAGTGACATGGAAAAGCAGGCTGGCTCTGCCCACTGAAAATGATCCCAGAATAGTCTACACCGGGGTCTAGATTAAAGACTGAGGAATGGAGTGGTCAGTTCCCGTTTGACTCTTCTAAGTTATGGTTTCTAATGATGATGACATTTTCCTCCATTACTTTTTTCTTATTTCTCAATGGCATCAAAATTCAGATGGAATCGAGAAGTGTTATTTATTTTTGGTCTTGGTCTTTTGGGTTACCCACCAAAATCTGTTTCTTCTTTTTCCATAGAAATAGAATTTTTGCTGGGCAGATGGTTGCAGCCAGGTATAATCTGAGGACTAAGTCCATGGGTACCAAAGTTGGATGGGAATAAATGTATGCAAGTTGTGACTTTAGCTCTTAAAGATCCTTGGCCTGAACAAGTTCTTTCCTTTCCCTTCTCCTGGTAGGAAAAGGCAGTGGCTGGAGTACACTGAGGCTAGAATAGTTGCCCCACAAGCCTGGGAAGCATTTTGGAGCAGAGCCCACATTCACTTAATGAAAAAAAGCCCAATTTTGAAATAACTCATTCTTTGATCTCTTCATTATACCAAGCTGCTCACCTAACTCCAAACCAGTATGGACTACAAAACCAATAAGAGCTAACAATTCTTTAGCACTTTTTTGGAGGGTTTTTTTGTTGTTGTTGTTTTATATCAACATGAATTTGTTTAACAATGTTGTGTTTGTTTGATATGTACAACAAAGTGATTCAGTTATACATATACATGTATCCTTTTTCAACCCATTTAGGTTAATACAGAATATTGAGCAGTTTCCTGTGCTAAACAGTAACTCCTTGTTGCTTATCTATTTTAAATATAGCAGTGTGTACATGTCACTCCCAGTCTATCCCTCCCACTCACCCTTCCCCACTGGTAACCATAAGTTCATTCTCTAGGTCTGTTTTTGTTTTGTAAATAAGGTTGTTTGTATCATTCTGTTTCCATTCCACATATAAGTGATATCATACGATATTTGTCTTTCTCTGTCTGACTTACTCCAGTTAGTATGATCATCTTCAGGTCCATCTATTATTTCATTCTTTTTAATGGCTGAGTAATATTCCATTGTGTGTATGCACTACATCTTCTTTATCCATTCATCTATTGATGGACATTTAGGTTGCCTCCATGGCTTGGTTATTGTAAACAGCCTTGTAATGAACATTGTGGCGCATTATCCTTTTAAACCATGTTTTTCTCTGGACCATATGGTAGGTCTATTTTAGTCTTTTGAGGAACTTCGATGATGGCTATACCAGTTTACATTCCCATTTCTCTGCACCCTCTCTAGCATTTATTAGTTGTAGATTTTTTGATGATGACCATTGTGATTGGCGTGAGGCGATATCTCATTGTAGTTTTCATTTGGATTTCTCTAATAATTAGCAATGTTGAGACTTTTTCCATGTTGGCTATTTGTATGTCTTCTTTGGAGAAATGTGTGTTTAATCTTCTGCCCGTTCTTTGATTGGATTATTTGTTTTGGTGATATTAAGCCTCATGAGCTGTTTGTAAATTTTGGAGACTAATCCCTTGTCCATTGCATCATTTGAAAATATTGTATCCCCTCTTGTGGTTGTCTTTTTGTTTGGTCTAGGGTTTCCTTTGCTGTGCAAAATATTTTGAGTTTAATTAGGTCTCATTTGTTTTGTTTTATGGCCATAACTTTAGGAGATGGCTCAAAAAATATTGCTATGATGTATGTGTCAAAGAGCATCTGTTTGTGTCATCTTTTGTTTCTTTCATCAGTATCTTATAGTTTTTGGAGTACAGAACTTTTGTCTCCTTAAGTAAGTTTATTCTTAGGTATATTATTATTTTTGATGCAGTAGGAAATGGGATAATTTCTTTAATTTCTCTTTCTGAACTTTCATTGTTATTGTATAGAAATGCAATGGATTTCTATGTATTAATTTGTATCCTGCAATTTTACTGAATTTATTGATGAACTCTAGTAGTTTTCTGGTGGCAGCTATAAGATTTTCTCTGCATAGTATCATGTCATCTGCAAACAATGACAGTTTTATTCTTTTCCAATTTGATTCTTTTTATTTATTTTTCTTCTCTGATTACCATGGCTAGGACTTTGAACATCATGTTGAATCAAAGTGGTGAGAATGGACATTCTTGTCTTGTTCCTAATCTTAGAAGAAATAAATGCTTTTAGCTTTTCTTCATTTTGAGTATGATGTTAGCTGTAGGTTTGTCATATATGGTCTTTACTACATTGAGGTATGTTCCGTCTATGTCCATGTTCTGGAGAGTTTTTATCACAAATGAGTGTTGGATTCTGTCAAAAGCTTTTTCTGCATCTATTGAGATGATCGTATAGTTTTTATTCAATTTACAGATGCAGTGTATCACACTGGTTGATCTGCAGATAATGAAATGTCCCTGCATCCCTGGGATAAATCCCACTTGATCATGGTATATGATCTTTTTTAATGTGTTGTTGGATTCATCAGTGATATGTTCATCAGTGATATTGGCCTGCAATTTTCTTCTTTTTGTGTGTGGTATCTTTGTCTGGTCTTGGTATCAGGGTGATGGTGGCCCCTTGAGTGAGTCTGGAAGAATTCCTTCTTCTGCATTTTTGGGAATAGTTTCAGAAGGATAATAGTTAACTTTTCTCTAAATGTTTGATGGAATTTGCCTATGAAGCCATCTGTGCACTGTTGAAAGTTTTAAAGTCAGTTTCAATTTCAGTACTTGTGGTCAGTCCTCTTTAACACTTAATATCATGTGCCAGGATCTGGGTGGAGCACTGTACATGTATTATGTCACCTGGGTCTCATCAATATCCTCTAAGATAAAGTCATTACATTCTTTTTTGAGGAAGGAACAAAGACACAGAAAGGTCAAATAAGCAACTTATACTACACACATAGCAAAGGAACAGAGTCAGAGTTCCAACACAGTGTCCCCTGCCTTGATTCTTTTTTTTTTTTTTTTGGAAGAGTCACAGTTTTATTTCACATGCACTCAGGTGTGGGAGCATCTGTATTTACAATGCATGAAGTCATAGCATTCAAAAAAAATAATTCCAACCAAGTCAAAGCCCATGCTTTTCCAAGCCACCCCACCACCCCCAACCAATGAGCACACTGCATCCAATACTGGAGAAAAAGAAGGCCAGAGTACAAGTAACCCCAATCCAAGTACATATCAGGTAACTCATACTGTCCAGTACAACAGTTTTAAAGTTATTGATAATGTTTAAGATTATTTCAGGGGTAAATAAGCTTTTCTTTAAAAAAATTAAACATAACATCAGTATTTACATCACCAGGTAATGCGAACATGCCTCAAGTTTCCTGATCCTCAGGACTAAAAATGATTATATTTGCATTATTAGTGCATACTCCTCAACCTGAATAAAGAAAGAAAAGGAGATCGGTGCTATCACAGTTATGGGTCATGCTGATTATGTGAAGATCCTTAAGTTGTTCACTATAATTCAGTTAAGCACCTCTTCATGGACCTCCTACCCTAGCCTCTATATACCCTCTCAACCCACCCCAGAGGCCCCACAGCCTGGAGAATCCCTGACATGAGCTGCTCAGCTCCAGGGTGATAGAGACACACCCCTCCTAGGCTGATCGTACCCCAGGGGTGAGGGAAATGGGATTAAGAGAAGGGGAGAAGACAGGGGTGGAGGGTGTTTCCACTGATGGGCTTCCCAGATCCCTCAGTTCACAGAACAAGGAGAAAGAGCAGCAGTATTATAGACAACTCTGAAACACACTTCCACTGTTCCAGAGCGGGAACCCTTTCAAACATCAAACCTCATGGAAGCATCATTACATCAGACAGCCTGGAGGAGCAAAATGGCCACAGAGAATGAACAGTGATAACCAATGGATCTAGAGGAATTTGTGAATGATCTGCTATAGCTTATGTATTTACTCTTTTTATTTTTTTATGCCTGTCTCATTCCAAACAGATTTTTGTTCAGCCTTCCAAATGACCGTGGATAGAAAGAACACATTTCAGGGAAGAGGAAGGAAAAATGGCAGACTAGAAAAGAAATGAGCACAGTTGAGGATCAGTTCCCTAAACATCATGATGTCTTGCCCTTTACAAGGACTTGGAGCAGAGAACTGAAGGCAGGGTTTCTCTATTTCCATGGAGAGCCACAACAATGTAACTTGATGATAGAAAATGTTTCAGGTTTGCCATGCACCCCCTTGCAAGCCCTGGAGAGGGGAAGGGCTACCCACTCCAGTATTCTGGCCTGGAGAATTCCATGGACTATATAGACCATGGGGTTGCAAAGAGTAGGACATGACTGAGCAACTTTCAGTCACTTCACTCCCTTGAAAATAATTGAAATTATTTGAACTGTCTGTGAAGTTAGAACATGGAGGCAGTCAACAGAAGAAGGATGAGAATTTCAGTTAGAAGGGCAAGCAGAACCCATCAGGTTAAGTGCTGGAGACTATTCTCCCGTGGGGCTCTTGTGTTTCTGCATGTGCTCACAAGCAGAGGCACTGGCTGCTTTTGTTCCAAACCATCTTTTCAAGGAAGTTTGTATAGTGAACAGCCTGAGAAGATATTGAAGGTTTTCCCTGCAGAGCAAAGGGTCAGGCATGTCTACCACCATCTTAAAAGATTTGGGTTCCCTAAGTTCAGGGCTCCTTTCCTGTAACTGTGCATGGGGATGTTTGTCTTGCCTTGTAGGGAACCAACACAAATGCGTATGCTGGCTGCTATTATTATTGTAAGTAATCAACCACCCTTTGCCTCTGACCCAGAAATCATATGTCTTTTTGCAGTTAGTTAATGTGTTGGCTTGAATGTAGGGGAGCATCTTAAACTATTCAGAGTTCTTGACAACAGAGTAAGTTTGTCTATTCCCTTTTAATTGCAATGAATCACTCAGTATTCAAAGGCAGTTGGTCTGGATTTTCTACCTGTGGGTTGACTGAATAAGGAGAAAGGAAAGGGTTTAAAGATAATGGAAATTAACACCCTTGAAATAGATATACATTTAGTCAGAATTCATGTTAACCCAATTCCGAAACCCAGTTCCAAATCGTGTTGACAAAGTTCCAAAATTAGATTTCAGTACTTTCAAATGTCAACAAATACATAGTCTAAAAGATTTTGAAGATACAGCATGATGGGGAAATGGAGTTGATAAATTTTTAGACATTCCACGAGGATTAGGATATCCAACTTTACCTGAAAGGAAGGTGAAACTATAATTCTGAATAGAAAGAGAATAAAAATTTCATACATAGTGGTTAAAAAATAATGTTATTTCAATATTTTGATTTCCCTAACTGGAGAATAAAACCAATCTCTTGTGTTGGGGAAAAATTATGGTTTAGAACTCAAAATAGGTGAGATAATTTTATCAACTAATTGTGCAACTTCCACAAGATAGTATCTGGGCCTTGTTCTTTCTTCAAGCATAAAACAGGGGTCATGAAATACATCATCTCTAAGCTCACATCTAACATGGAAGTTAATGGAATCCTAGACTCTCAGAAGTAGAAGGAAACAGTAGTGATAAAGTGTAACATTTCAGAATTTTGAATTATTTTCTCAGCATAAATTCTAAGTGGTGTTTCTAGAGACAGGAAGATTATTACATTTCAATGAATCGGTTTATTTCATCTCTAGAGATATTTCAATAATGGTCTTCTTTATATTAAGTAAAATCTGTGGAGAAGGCAATGGCACCCCACTCCAGTACTCTTGCCTGGAAAATCCCATGGACGGAGGAGCCTGGTAGGCTGCAGTCCATGGGATCACTGAGAGCTGGACACGACTTGGTGACTTCACTTTCACTTTTCACTTTCATGCATTGGAGAAGGAAATGGCAACCCACTCCAGTGTTGTTGCTTGGAGAATCCCAGGGACAGCGGAGCCTGGTGGGCTGCTATCTATGGGGTCGCACAGAGTCGGACATGACTGAAGCAACTTAGCAGCAGCAGCAGCAGAACTCACTAGACATCAAAGAATCCATACAGGAAGAAAAACATATAAATGTAACATATGGGGAGGGTGGTGGGAGCGGGGTTCAGGATTGGGAACTCATGTACACCTGTGGTGGATTCATGTCAATGTATGGCAAAACCAATACAGTATTGTAAAGTAAAAAAAAAAAAAAATTTAATGAAAAAAAAAGTAACATATGTTGTAAGGCTTTTAATGATGAATCGACCCTTATAGTTCGTCAGAGAAATCATACTGGAGAAAAATCATATAAATGTGATGTATGTGGCCACTGCTTTAAACAGCATACACAGCTTCAACATTATCGGAAAGTTCATACTGGAGAGAAACCATGTAAATGTGATGTGTGTGGAAAAGCCTTTAGTCGAAAAGCGAGGCGTACAGTTCATCAGACCCTTCATACTGGAGAGAAACCATATACATAAGAAGTATGTGGCCGTGGCTTTACTCGAAAGTCACACCTTGGAATTCATTGGAGAGTTCATACCAGAGAGAAACCATATAAATGTGATGTATGTGGCAAGGCCTTTAGTGTAAATGAAAGGCTTGTAGTTCATCGGAGAGTTCTATTGGAGAGAAACTATATACATGTGAAATATGTGGCTGTGGCTATACTCAAAAGTCAATATTTTTAATTCATCAGAGAATTCATACCGAAGAGAAAACATATAAATGTGATGGGTGTGGC